>JAWPHD010004245.1:45000-193072 GCA_037043455.1 Cyrtodaria siliqua | reverse complement strand
GCGCAATCAAATAAGATCCGTCGGGCTAGCAGATTTGACTTAATGCATGCAACATTTGTGACATTCCACAATTGATTCAGTATAAACAGTAGTAATTGGAGCTAATAATAAAAAAAGTATCCCCACTCTGGGAGAGGATGAGAAATCAATAAAATATTTGCTAATATATGATTGCATACTCAAGACATACTTATATGTAACATGAAATGCTAAAATGACCCGAACATTATACTATAATAAATACCTCTTTGAAATTTATTTGATTTCTTAATTTGTCATTATGTAATAAAATTGTGCAGCTATTTATTGAGCATTTTATCGTCAATATCATACATCTTAAAGCTACACACGCTATACGTAAACTGGTATTAACTCGTGAATATGAACGAGTCACGGGTGAAGTAGTTTCAATTCGACGAGCACCTAAAATGCCGGTATATAATATATAATCGATGCGTAACATAATACATTGTGTCTAGCTTTGTACAGGTAACATCGATCACTGGCAATGTATGGCTTCCGTATTATAATTCATAAAACAAAAGCTGCCGGTATACGATATTTGAACCAACGCGATTTGAACCGGTAACGTTTAGCATTAATATGTGCTTGTTCGGGTAGATTGTCACAAAATGTCATGGTAGAGCGTACTGGTCGTATATAGCTCTTGTAAGTTATCGGTTACATCCCAAAATCTATTGTTCGAGTTGAAACAATTTCACAATATTCATGATCTATTCATGTAACACGTAAAGAGCGTGCACATTTTAAGTGGCCGCCAGAGAGGCCGTGTCATAAGTTTAGTATTTGTGCTAATGCATGTAAAACGTATAGGTATATTTTTCCTTAAACGGCAAAATTGTATAAGGGGCCTCTCGTGTAGATTCAATACTGTAGATTTAGCCACGTTTGTCACGGACTGAACGGGGGAAATAATGATTTGGGCGTTATGTTTGCTATAAAACCCATTGTCTTCTAGCTCTCTTGCCGGGAATCATCGATAGTACTTTTGTTGTAACAGAGATTGGACGGCAAAATTTCATAGGCAACATGTGGTTAGTAATTTTATTAAACTTTTATCGTTACATTTGTATTCAGTGGGCGGCGCCATCTTGTTTGGCGGTTACGACATCCCGGTTAGCATTGATGTTTCTCAAACATAACTTTAGGACTAGCATATGATTTTGAAGTTACTTTATTAGATGTAATTATTGTAATTGATCATTAACTGTAAAACAATATTAATTTGATAACAGTCGATAATAGGTGCATTAGTTAACGTTGGCGTATAACTCAGTGATTGTAATACACGATTGTTAACATTAGTTAACAAATGAGATGAGTGACAAGAATAAATGTTCGACGCGTATGCATAGTTGTATAATGTGGTCATTAGTTGACATGCGTGCATGCATAACTCAGTGAGTGTAATATATGAGTAATTTGATCATGTTTATATTACATGTATTAGGGGCATGATTAACAGCGACGTACATAGCGTATACATGGCGTTGTAGAATATGTATACTTTGGCACTCATCATTAGTACAGCGTACATATATTTATTGAATAATGATTTGTTTGGGTAATGATAATTATGCAAGATTGTTATGTTTGTCAACCGACATCTAAAACGTATGTATAATTACAGCCTAATCCATCCAGGATATAAGCCATCCAGGGTTGGAAATAAGCCATCCAGGATATAAGCCATCCAGGGTTGGAGTAAGCCATCTAGGTTTAGATATCCAGGAGTGGAGCTAAGCTTCCACGAATAACGTTTTACAAGCGGTGGAGACGGTCCCCGTACCTGCGCAGCCAGGTTTTACTAACGACAACCCCCCCTGACACAAGGTGGGCCCGTTACCAGTCCTCACTGGAGGAATATCACTCACAATCTCAGTGGAGATTAACTATCATTGCATCGCGTCATCAACCCTTACAGAAGGCATTTGATTGACAATCATCCATTGAATTCGCGTCATCATCATCTTCATGAGCTCTCTGCGCATCACAGTTATCGCGCTAGATCAACATCGTTATAGCTTTAAACAACACTTTAGTGTCTTAGATATTCAGTATTTATAACAATACTAAGTAACGTCTTAAACGTATGCAGGAGAACATTCTTTTCATAGTTCATTTGTGTATTCGCTTGTTTTTTTTAGTTAATTGTATATATATTAAACATATTTTAAAAGTTGCATTAAACTTATGTAAATGCATTCACCGTCATTGATTCTTTCCTGAGTTAGCCCAACCACTAAGGTCATCCTGTGACAACTGGTTTTCAGAGTAGTGGATTTTGGGCGACTACGGAGGGAAAGAATCAATAAGTGATCTTTATTATGATATACTAAATAATCTACTTATTATTTTAGAATTGTGTACCACCCTCTGATCCATCAAGGGGCTGTCGACGATCAACGGCCTACAGCTTGGAAGTCAAGACACGACAAGGGTAGGGTGAGTCCAAACTGTTGTTTTGTCCGTTCTTTCCTTGGCGCGAGGTCGCAGTGGTCTACACGAGTGGGTCTGAGGCACTTTTGCTCAATAATTTGGGTGTTTGTTTTTACCCTTGCCTTGATAACACATAGTATCCAATTAGGTTGGCGAACAAGACGTTCTACTCATGTTGTGACACTCGAGTATACTTATATTGATGGGAGAAGTAAATATACATGTACATGTTATACACATTTTGATGATTCTTTAAGGTTTATGTCCAATAATCAAATTAAGATATTTTTATGTAGTGTATATGTTTTGTGGAAGCTAGATACTATCTATAACATAACCGTTAGTAGTTAGCGCAAGTACAAATGTGTATGTAAACTTGTCCTATGATGATGCCCAGGTATTTACTGAGGACACAGTGACTTACCATTAGTAATTAGGTGAGTAGAATTATTAGTGACGTGTGGATTGTAATTATTGTAGTTAGTAGTCCACAATGTCCATGAGACATGACGTCCATAAAGGGATCTTACGGAAATGGGTAAGGAGTTAGGTTATGCTGGATAGGAAGCTTATAACCTTTGTTAAAGACGAACAGGCTAGGGAAAGGGAATTTAGGACTTAAGGAAAGAGAATTAGCAAAGCGGGAAAGGGATGAGAGAAACGATAGGTTAGAATTCGAAAGTAGATTAGCGAAAGAGAAGCTAGATGCTGAGAAAGATAGGTTAGAAGTAGAAGGTAGACTAGTTAAAGATAAGCTAGAATTAGAAAGTAGATTAGCTAAAGAGAAGCTAGATGCTGATAACGAGAAGGTAGAAGTAGAAAGTAGAATAGTAAGGGAGAAGCAAGAGTAGAACATGAGAGGTTCGAACAGATGGTAGACTAGTAAGGCTAAAATGATGATGGAGAGGGAGCAAAAAAGAGTTTGAGCATAAGTTAGCTTTAGAGTTGGAAGCAGCTAAGACACATAGTAAGGAAAGTAAAACTGAAGAGGAAAGATAGTTATCTGGGAAGTTAAAAGGTCGAAGTTACCATACTTTGATGCTGACAAAGATAACATGGACAGTTACTTGTTACGGTTAGAGCGCTTATGCTGAGTTACAGGAATGGACCAAAGATAAGTGGGCAGTTCATTTAAGTGCGTTATTGAGAGGCAAGGCCTTAGATGTATTTTCTAGATTACCTAGTGTAGATGCTCTTGACTATGACAAGTTAAAGGATGCTCTTTAAAGAGATTTGAGTTAACTGAGAAGGTTTTAGAAAGCGGTTTAGAGCTTGTCTGCCTGAGAAAGGCGAGTCATTTATTCAGTTATTAGTAGTAGGTCTAGAAATTACTTAGATAGGTGGTTAGAGTTAGGGAAGGTAGCGCAGGACTTATCAGGGCCTCATAGATTTCTTGTTGCGGGACCAGCTATTCAATGTTTGTAGTAGAGATCTGTTCTTATTTCTGAAAGAAAGAAAATTAGCTAGTGTAGGAGAAATGGCAACACAAGCAGATCAGTTTGCCGAGGCTAGAGGTGGAGCTCATAATGTAGTGTCGAAAGACAGAACTTTTAGAGATAGGCAAGGGGACGATCATAAACAGAAAGGCCAGAGTGGAAACTATAGAGGTGGAGGTAGTTCGATGGGTTCTAGAGGACGTAGCAATAGTGGTAACATAGGTAGACCTTTTATTCGTTGTCGTCACTGTAATGGGAATCATGCTTCACATGAGTGTAGGAAAGCGGTGAAAGTGTCCGCTGTCGTAGACAATTTTAGTGAAAATAGTAGAGTGGACAAACAATGTAGGGAGTCAGAACCAAGGTTTTAACAACCCATGGAATTTCGGTAGAGGTAGAGGTGGTCAAAACCGAGGTAGAGGTTGAGGCAGAGGTAGTAATAGTCCGGTTATTAAAACCGAGAGTAGTAGCTGTTGTGTTAAAGCGGATGGTGTAATGGCGGAAGATCGGAACATGTCTCTTTCCGTATGCAAATCTTCCAACGGCAGATGGTAGAGTGAATGGCACGGACGTAATTGTAATGAGGGATACAGGTTGTACAGGTGTGGTAGTTAGGCGTAGTTTAGTTACGGATGACCAGTTGGTAGGTAAACAGTCACCGTGTATGTTGTTAAATAAGTCGGTAGAGCACGTGCCAATAGCGAGAATAGATGTAGATACACCTTCTTTAAAGGGACTACAGAGGCACTATGTATGGATGACCCGATGTATGATTTAACGATAGGGAACATAGAAGGTTCAGCACTTCCGGTAATGTCCGATTTTAGAAGTAGCATATGTAATGCCGTAGAGACTAGAGCGCAGGTTCAGAAGCAAGCTCAGGCTTATAGAAAATTAAAGGTTCCTGCAGCGTAGGTGACATATCTAAAGCGGAGTTTATAGAAGCACAAACTCAAGACGAGTCATTAGGTCCTTGTAAAGTGAAGGCCAAGTATGGTGTAGTGAAGAAGTGTAAAGGGTCCGGTAGTTGTAAGTTTGTACATAAGAATAGGTTATTGTACGAGAATTTGAAGATAGTGGTAGTAGACAGTTTCACCAATTAGTGGTACCTACCCAGTATAGAACGACAGTGCTTAAGGTAGCTCATGAGTCGATTATGGGAGGTCATTTAGGCGTAAAGAAAACGTCAGATAGAGTATTGGCAGAATTTTATTGGCCAGGCGTTAGTGGAGATGTAACTAGGTATTGTAGGTCCTGCGATGTATTGCCAAAGGGACAGTACCAAAAGGTCGAGTGACCAAAGTACATTTAGGTCAAATGCCACTGATAGATACACCATTTAAGCGGGTAGCCGTAGACATAGTGGGACCAATTTTTCCAGTGTCGGATAGGAAAAATAGGTACATTTTAACCATGGTAGACTATGCAACTAGGTATCCGGAGGCAGTAGCATTGCCCTCAATTGAAACTGAGAGAGTAGCTGAGGCATTAGTTGATATGTTCAGTAGGCTAGGTGTACCAGAGGAAATGCTGACTGATTGTGGGTCACAGTTTACGTCAGAACTTATGGCTGAAGTAAGCAGGTTATTGTCTTTGCGTCAAATCATGACAACACCATATCACCCTATGTTGTAACGGGTTAGTCGAACGATTTAACGGGGACGTTAAAGCAAATGTTACGGGCGTATGTGTATCGAGAGACCTAAAGATTGGGACAAGTATCCTCAATGCTTTATTGTTTGCATTTAGAGAGGTTCCACAAGAGAGTTTAGGATTTTCTCCGTTTGAGTTATTGTACGGTAGGTCAGTTAGAGGTCCCATGAGGATTCTTAGAGAGATGTAGGCAGGTGAAGTAGATAGTGATGAGGTTAAGACTACATATCAGTATGTTTTAGATCTGAAGGAGAAACTAGAGGAGACTTGTAAGATAGCTCAAAGTCAGTTAGTTAAGGCAAGTACCAAGTATAAACGGTACTATGACCAGAAAGCTAGAGCTAGGAAGTTTAAGATAGATGACCAGGTGTTACTGTTACTCCCGACCGACAATAACAAGTTGTTATTACAATGGAAAGGTCAGTTTTACGTTAGAGGGATAGTGAACACTATGGATTACCGTATCGAGATAAACGGAAAGTTAAAGACCTTTCATGCGAATATGCTGAAAGAGTATATCAGTAGAACCGATAATGTGCAACAAGGGGTGTTAACCGTAGATAATGTTGCAGTTATTGAGGATAGTGAGGAAGACAGTAGTGAGGACACTAGTCCCATGTATTTTCCCACTAGTGTAGGTAAGGAGACAGCAGCCGATGTAGACATATCGGGCATGCTTAGTGTAGCAGAGAAACGAGAGGTAAGTCGTTTAGACTCTGAGTGTAGTACTGTTCGGTCCGATAAGTCGAGACCAACAGATGTAGTGCAGTGTAGCTTTAAGCACACTTTAGCAAAGCCGATTAGGGAAACGAGAGACCCTACTCCATTTCGCAAACAGTATACTGGTAATGCGATGGATGCAATGTGTAAAGTTGGAGTTCTTGTAGTGGCAGGAAGTAGTGTTATTAGTAACAGTAGAGTCGGGGTAATAGACCGAGGAAAGCACAATATTGGGGCAGACTATTTAAGTCGCCGCACATAATGACCGGTTTAATACAATAGTGTATTGCAGTGTATTGTACAATAGTAGTATATGTTACGACAGGGTAGTGTACGATTGTAGAATAGTGTTGAAATTGTAATTACATATTATAGTTAGGTTATAACCTCAGGAGTAATAGTTAACATACTCAAGCGATTGAGCGATCAGCTTGTACGTTTTGTCGCTCGTTTGCTCAGAAGAATTAATAGTTTCTTAACGTGTAAATATTAATTATCATTTTGTTGAATTTTAAAAGTGTAGTACTTTCTTTAAGTGGGGAGATGTTGTCACAAAATGTCATGGGTAGAGCGTACTGGTCGTATATAGCTCTTGTAAGTTATCGGTTACACCCAAAATCTATTGTTCGAGTTGAAACAATTTCACAATATTCATGATCTATTCATGTAACACGTAAAAGCGTGCACATTTTAAGTGGCCGCCAGAGAGGCCGTGTCATAAGTTTAGTTTTGTGCTAATGCATGTAAACGTATAGGTATATTTTTCTTAAACGGCAAAATTGTATAAGGGGCCTCTCGTGTAGATTCAATACTGTAGATTTAGCCACGTTTGTCACGGACTGAACGGGGAAAATAATGATTTGGGCGTAATGTTTGCTATAAAACCCATTGTCTTCTAGCTCTCGCCGGGATCATCGATAGTACTTTGTTGTAACAGAGATTGGACGGCAAAATTTCATAGGCAACATGTGGTTAGTAATTTTATTAAACTTTTATCGTATATTTGTATTCAGTGGGCGGCGCCATCTTGTTTGGCGGTTACGACATCCGGTTAGCATTGATGTTTCTCAAACATAACTTTAGACTAGCATATGATTTTGAAGTTACTTTATTAGATGTAATTATTGTAATTGATCATTAACTGTAAAACAATATTAATTTGATAACAGTCGATAATAGGTGCATTAGTTAACGTTGGCGTATAACTCAGTGATTGTAATACACGATTGTTAACATTAGTTAACAATGAGATGAGTGACAAGAATAAATGTTCGACGCGTATGCATAGTTGTATAATGTGGTCATTAGTTGACATGCGTGCATGCATAACTCAGTGAGTGTAATATATGAGTAATTTGATCATGTTTATATTACATGTATTAGGGGCATTGATTAACAGCGACGTACATAGCGTATACATGGCGTTGTAGAATATGTATACATTGCTACTCATCATTAGTACAGCTTACATATATTTATTGAATAATGATTTGTTTGGGTAATGATAATTATGCAAGATTGTTATGTTTGTCAACCGACATCTAAAACGTATGTATAATTACAGCCTAATCCATCCAGATTATAAGCCATCCAGGGTTGGAAATAAGCCATCCAGGATATAAGCCATCCAGGGTTGGAGTAAGCCATCTAGGTTTAGATATCCAGGAGTGGAGCTAAGCTTCCACGAATAACGTTTACAAGCGGTGGAGACGGTCCCCGTACCTGCGCAGCCAGGTTTTACTAACGACAACCCCCGGGACACAAGGTGGGCCCGTTACCAGTCCTCACTGGAAGAATATCACTCACAATCTCAGTGGAGATTAACTATCATTGCATCGCGTCATCAACCCTTACAGAAGGCATTTGATGACAATCATCCATTGAATTCGCGCATCATCATCTTCATGAGCTCTCGCGCATCACAGTTATCGCGCTAGATCAACATCGTTATAGCTTTAACAACACTTTAGTGTCTTAGACATTCAGTATTTATAACAATACTAAGAACGTCTTAAACGTTCAGGAGAACATTCTTTTCATAGTTCATTTGTGTATTCGCTTGTTTTGTTTTAGATAATTGTATATATATTAAACATATTTTAAAAGTTGCATTAAACTTATGTAAATGCATTCACCGTCATTGATTCTTTCCTGAGTTAGCCCAACCACTAAGGTCATCCTGTGACATAGATATAACCACCCGTCCACGGTTACTTGTTGGTACGTTGTAGCACTTTTAACACGAAGTAGATATTACACAATAGCTAGCGCAGACACGCGCACAAACTTATCAACCGCAAATTAAAAGATCGAGACTAAAACGGAATCCTTTTTTTAATTTGACACAAACATTAATGCTCGGCTACATGTTTAAAGATCGATGAAACGTCATGGTTCTATAAAGTTTAATTATAAATGATCTTATTAACACAGAGAGGTTTGATATTTTGTTTGTGTTGTTAAACCTAAACGCATCTGAACAATTTATAACCACGATCGTAAATGGAAAAGAGAACATCTTTGCAACTCTGCCGAAACCGCGAGTCAGAGATTCCGTAAATGAATGGATTTATGGCACAGTTGAAAAAGTAAGACCTGAGAAAGAATGTGTACACGGCTCTCCAGCCGGCCGACAAAGAATCGTCGAATCCATCGACAACACTTCGCGCTAAATGTAAACACAGAAACGGGAGATAACTCAAAACGAATGCAATGGAGATAAGAAACATGTTGAAAGTGGCCTTTCTGGCTTTGGCGCGCCTGACACGCCTTGATTTCGACTTTGGCAGATTCTTCGCGCGCATAACTGGAACCTCGAAGTCACAAGTATCATCATCTTCTGAAGCCATGTTAGTAGACGTATCATTCATCACTTCTATGTCTGTTGGTGTTTCTTTACAAGGTTCACTGAAGTTAACAGCTTTCTTTTTACACACTTTTCATTCGTCTGCAAATTTGACTTTCTTTAAGGTTATGTCTAAATCAATCGTTGGAAAAATATTGTTGTGTCGTCTGACCATGGATGCACTCAGGCTGATATGTCTCTTTATATTTTCACGGCGAATATGTTGTTTAATTTCGGAGCCAATTAAACAATACAAAACACAAATAACAATAAGCGATGCGACGAATAAGGTAAATCCAAACAAAACGTAGAATAGCGCGACATTACTCTGCGTGCTCCCTCGGAATGTACATTCACTGGCAAAGACGTGGTAGCCTTCGAACTGGAACTCGTATATTCTATATACCGACCACAGAGGTAGAGCAATTATTAATCCAACACCACAGCCGCGGCGCTTAACAGTCTGGCCATGTCAAAATTGATCTGCCAGCCTAGAGGCTTGCACACCTTCCTATAGCGATCAGTAGACACTATACCCAAAGTAAGGCCCAACGATAGCTAAGACCACAAGTTGACAAACACGGACGCTTTACACAGGATCTCGTTTGTGAAATTGTACTGCATAAACGTGGTTGCGATTTCACAAGGTGTAATGATCACACACAGAATCATGTCCACGACAGCGAGGAAAAATATAAACCATCTAGAGCTTGACATGCTGTACATGGACCTGTAAATATAGCAAACCAGTCCGTTCCCGGGAATTCCAGCCACGGCTATCAGAGCTAGAAACGCTATCGTTGGAATCAGTCTGGTCACTTCCTCCGAGTTGAGTGTGTTCAGTTCTTCGGCTAGTTTGTCTGCAGTCAGCGTCTGGTTCTCGATTCTGTTAAGCTGTTCCATGTTTATGATTTTAAAAAATGCAATTCGCTATTTTCTGCAATTATTCGTTTTCGTTGTTAAAATATATTTGTATATTTTCTTAAGTCACGTTGAATTATTTGTGAATTGTTTTTGGATATCCTTTAACCACGCGACTCCCTTTTCTTCAAATGACGGTTCAGGCACTATTGTTTAACTCATTTACTCATATACTTGTGAAACAACCAAGGTACTTATTGTATTTGTCATAAACCTCCTTCTGTATGTTAGTTTATCATTATTTTATCCAATGATTTTCACCATGACGTATCTGTTTTTCCTCCGGAAGCACAACTCTGAGCGGTTTGTGTCCGAAATGTATTAGATGAGTATGTTCGTACTTAACCCAGGAGGTGAACCCTTGTACGCATGTAGATTAAATTGTCACACATCTTCTGTTTAGGACCTTTTATTAACTACGTTGATGGAGCAATGTTTATTATTCTAATTATTGAAATCATCATTACAGCTTTGGAAGTATAACATTATTTATAAAAGTGTCTCTTAAATAATTTAAAGTTCGACTAGTTACAATGAACCTGTTAATACAGGTTTCAACCGGTTCCTAGAGGGCGCTATATACTCGTTTGCACGTGCAAAGCGAGTATACGCTGACGTGTACTGAGCAGAAAAGCTTTTCTGTCGTTCGAATCCGACAGGCAAACAGTAAAGTCGCTTTTCCCACCCACCCACCAATCTACGTAATTTAGAACTTTAATATAAAGTTACAATAATCGTAGTATTACCATAGACAATGCTTAACGGCACCGACGGGTTAAATATGGCTGAAGTGCATGTACAGCCGAAAAATATATTTTAAGTAAAACCATATAATTATGTATCATGATGAATTATGTAATAACAGTGCATTATAGTACAGTGAGACATTATTCAAAGAAGTGTTATTAACAATTGTTATTTTTAATTATTTTGTAGTACCGTTCTAAGAAGGATGGACATAGGTGTGATGAGTTCCGGACAATAAACAGTGAAAACAAGAGCTACAGTGTTTAAACGCGCAGTGTTTCAGCTTCTATCTCTTAGTGAGAGCTTTATAGCTCTGTGTTCAATTCATAAATTATGTTATAAGGTACATTGGACAGGATCTCTAATATTCAAGGAGCAGGAAATGGAATCATCGCCATTTAATTATGTTGTAAATAAATGGAATAAATGTTTGCCTGTGCGAATTAACACTCTTCTATTGTTTGTTATTCTTTTAGAATTTAACCTTTACTGGTATAATTTGAAAACCTGAGGTTTTTTAAAATTATTTTGGAGAATAGATCATAAATGTTTTATGTTTGTTTGAACAGAGCGAATTAAAACATAAGATTGGTATGTATGCTAAATAAACATATAGTAAATAACTTATCAACGATATATCCGCCATGTTTTCATTAACCATGCATATCGTAACAAATAGGTAATAGGAAATAAGTAATAAGTAATACGAAATAAGTAATAACAAATAAGTAATAACAAATATATAATAACAAATAAGTAATAAAAATAAGTAATAACAAATAAGTAATAACAAATAAGTAATAACTAATAAGTCATAACTAATAAGTCCCTCCAGGGCTTCACCTGTACGTGAAGAACAACACTTTCTAAGTGAATACATCTTTGAAAGTATAAGATAGATTGGTCAGTATGCTAAGCAAACATATAGTAAATAAATTATCAACGAGATATTCGCCATGTTTTAACCCGCCCTTAATAAATAGGTAATAAGAAATAAGTAATAAGAAATAAGTAATACAAAAATTATCCGGTAACTACAGACTGTTCAACTCGATGATGATGCAATGTAAATATATACATGTTTGTATAATGTTGAACGGAAGGGAACAAGTAAAAAGCGTAAGGCATAACGTAAATACATCACTGTGCAGAGAATCATAAACACTTACCCGCATATTCCACATGTGTTCCATATATTGTATATACTTATTTCCTATAATATCATTGAAATAATCCAACATTACACATATTATACATTTATACATATACAGAGAGCGTGTATCGGTAGCCAATATTATGTAACGTGAAATACATGTTCAAATGTTGACACTGGGCATGGAGAAATTATTGTTTATAGTGAGACGCTTGAAGGGTATTGTTCAAATTAAGTTATATACATGTTTCTGGAATTTTCTTTTGTTGGTAAAAAAACAGTAATATTATTTCTCGCAAATCGTAGTTTTCAGGATGTGGGGAAGGGGTATACACATGAAGGTCGCCCATCCGTCTATCCTTCAGTTACACTTTTCAATTCCGGAGCTTCTTGTGAAAATAATAAGAGTCAATTCGTAAAGAACAGATCGTTCTTGCGTGCGAGCGTGTTTGTGGGTGTGTGCGTAAGCCGTGCATGTGTGCGTGCTATTATGCCTATGTTTGTTAATATCTAAATCTGATGAATCTGAAAGGCATTTGACTACTTCTTCATAAAAAGAAAATTAATAAAAGAAATGTTTTTAAAAAGTGCTAAAGCACGGGCTAGAACCTCATCCGCAACGGGGAAAGCATAGTAAAACAGTGCGCTAACCTACTGCGCTACGGAAGCCGATTAACACTGTTGTACTAATTAAGTTACTTTAAATAAATATGCTCAATCGCGAAGGACCTTGATCACGTTGGATAGACGTAACGGACTCTGGCTGCTCTGTACAAAATGCGAGAGATTCTGGCAACGGACACAATCCGTATCATTGGCACCGGATCTTGGTTGATATATTGTTTTCTATATACTTTCAGATTAAAGAGAAAACGACGATCGGGACTTTGGCTCCACCAACAAAAACAATAACAAAAAAAACATATGTGTGTTGCATGGTGTTTTAAGTCATCTTCAGCACATTTTAGGTTATAATATGATGGTCAATTTTTTCGTGGGGGAGGCAGACCACCCACTTTTTCATAAGTAGGCCAAGAACTGCATGCCTCGTGAAATCGGTAGCGGTGAACTTGAAACAGCGTCTCATCACTCTGGACCACCGGTACTAAAATCATTCATCCGACAGCATGATGGAAAATAAAAAGGAACAACCCAATATTGAATTACTATGTATAGGGTGTGATCTTATTATAGGAGAGAATCATTTGGTGGATTTGGCTAAATGCATCTATGTCGTACACGGTACAAGACTAAACAAATGTACCCCGAACCTATGTACGTGTATATACGTTTGCACCTTGAGATAATTCTCTCTTCACGACCTGTCTTCCGTCGACAGTACAATAAAATAAACCATGGGCCCGCAATAGACATAAACCAAACTTACTTTCCCGAGCGCGCTGCATGACGATTGTTGTCGCCGTTCTACACGACAATGACCTCACACAGAGTTTATATTTAAAAACAAAAATATTTATTCAAAAGGGTAATATCTTAGAGTACACTTTCTCTGAAAAAATCAGAAATTTTAAAAAAAGAAAATCGAAAAACGAGGGGCGAGATGATAGAAGAATTCAGACTATATCATCAACATGTCAGCGTCAAATAAGATATAAAACAGTGGGAAGTACTCCCAAAATTAAACCACAGCGTATCTGGGTATAAAACAAGTTCATGGAGTTTGCACCGGGACCACATTACAGTAGCAATGCTCTAGCTAAGTCCCTAACAGGTAACAATTGTTTGATCATAAATGATATTTAAAAACAAAATACAATGAATAAAAAAATCAAATTTTACCAGTAATACATTGGAGCAATGTGAACAACTAGTGACGTAGACTATATATATATGAATGTTGGCATAATGTAGCCTGACATGTCGTATATAGAGGCAACCGTTGATGTACGCAAGAAATAACAAAAAGGTTTTTTTATTGAGATATTTTGTTTAATATAAAAAAGAATAAAAATATCGGACAGGGAAAGCAGCATTCAAGGACAACAGTCAACCACAAAACACAAAAACAAACACGCAAACAGACAAACGAAAAGACAAAAGTAATAAAAAATGCAAACGACATCACAAACACAGAAGGGTTGACAATAATAACTCTTACTGTACATTTTATTTACAAACAGTTCTAATTGCGTGAAGAAATACATTGAACACCCCCTATAGAAATGCTTAGCTTTTCGTTTACGATCTCCGAATACTTGCTGAAAATGTCAATAACAAGTTTTAAATAGGCATTTAACAATGGTAAACTTTGAATTCGCAAGTTTTTATTATTTTATACAAATAGTTCTTGAGAAAGTTGTGTTTAGAATGTTGCCACTTTTGATTGTTAAAGCAGTAGCGGATATCGAGCGGAACACCCTCAACGGAGTCATTCTATGATTTAAAAAGGTTTTCACATAACGATTAACTGAATGTTGTTTATCTGTTTATCAGGACATTATATTGAATATGCATAGCCGGTCGCCGCAAAGAAAGGAATGATTCATAAAAATCCGAGAAGCTGCCCTAATCTTACTAACGAATATATTTTCCTTTGATTAGCAAATTCTTCCAAGGAACAGAACCGGTGTACATACCAATCAGACGGACGAGACTAAGGGAACATGTTTTACTCAATAATACACAGAATAAATTACTTGCGCCGATAAGGCTTCATCCGGTTCAATTCCAACGTGCTATCAACTAGACCACGTCGGCCCCCTTGAATAGTACGAGTTCCTCGCCGATGTTTGGAGGGTGAAAATTCGTTAAATGTGAAAATCTTTAAAATGTCTCAGCACATTGTTTTTAGCACTACGGATCAGAGATAAGCAGAGCTTATGCCGTGGTGCGGTGTGCGCCGTCCGTCCGCTGTCTGTCCGTCCGTATTTTTTTTGTGTAGCGACGACTCCTTTGAAACTACTGAATGGATTTTCATGAAACTTTACAGAAATGTTGCCCATGAAGTCTAGTTGATCCTAGCAAAAATGTTGATGTGAATTCCAAGATGGCCGCCAAATCTAAAAATAGATTTTTAAAAAACAAGTTTGTAGCGACTACATTTTGAAAACTTTAAGTGATATTGATATGGGACTTTTTCTAAAATGATTATCATGACATGATGTTGGTCCTTGTCGAAAATCGTTTTGATTCGACGTTAAACATAGCTGCCAGCGGCAATCTTTGTTTACATAGAGTTATTTAGTAAAAACGTGTAGCGACTACTCCTCTGAAACTACTTGACGGATTTCCATGAAACTTCACAGGAATGTTGCTCTTGATGTCTTAATGATCCTAGAGACATTTCAGGTTGTTCGGAAATTTAAGATGGCCGCCACAGCTTAAAATGAATTTTCAAAAACAAGTTTGTAGCGACTACTTCTTGAAAACTTTAAGTGATATTGATATGCGTCTTTTCCTAAAATAATCAGTATGACACAATGTTGATCATTGTCGAAAATTATTTTGATTCGCAGTTAAACATGGCTGCTAGCGGCCATCTTTGTTTACATAGAGTTATATAATGAAAACTCGTAGCGACTACCCCTCTGAATCTACTTGACGGATTTTCATCAAATTTCACACGAATGTTGCTCTTGATGTCTAATTGATCCTAGCAATACTTCAGGTCGGCGGGAAATTCAAGATGGCCGCCACAGCTTAAAAATAGATTTTCAAAAAACAAGATTGTAGCGACTACTTCTTGAAAACTATAAGTGATATTGATATGGGACTTTTTCCAAAATGATCATCATGACATGATGATGGTCCTTGTCGAAAATCATTTTAATTTGATGTTAAACATGACTGTCAGCGGCCATCTTTGTTTACATAGAGTTATCTAGTAACAATTTGTAGCGACTACTCCTCTGTAACTACTCGACGGATTTTCATGAAAATTCACAGGAATGTTGCTCTTGATGTCTTATTGATCCTAGCAAAATTTCAGGTCGGCAGGAAATTCAAAATAGCCGCCATGGCTAAAAATAGATTTTCAAAATACAAGTTTGTAGCGACTACTTCTTGAAAACTGTAAGTGATATTGGATTTTTCCTAAAATGATCAGTATGACATGATGTTGATCCTTGTCAAAAAATAATTGATTTGACGTTAAACATGGCCGCCAGCGACCATCTTTGTTTACATATAGTTATATAATGAAAACTTGTTGCGACTATTCTGAAACTACTTGACGGATTTTCATGAAACTTCACAGGAATGCTGATCTAGCTATCAAAAATCTTTCAGTAGAGCTTCAAGGTCAATGACCTCTTGTTTCTCATAAGATGACTCCCGCAAATACCATACCCAATTGAAAATGTCGCAGATTTATCCACCGCTGATATCAAAAATGAGATATAGGGTCCTATAGAAACCACAGCGTCCGAACGCAATGGCATCGTAGGTCCGAACTGTACTGCAAACAAGGACTTGAAAATACAATGAAAGAGACAAAAAACAACAGAAAGAGTGGTGAAGACAGGTTTACCGACTTGGAACGGTCAGTAGGCAATAAGGCCTACTGGTTAGCTTGAATCGATTTTATAGGCGCACAATCCTCGTTATTATCCTGTCTTCAGCGCCCAAATAGACAAGACAGTGTAAAAAAAACTACATCAAGGAATTCTCTAACAATAAACTAACTAAAGAAACACATACAAAAACATAAAAATAAATAAACATCTCAGGATGTATCCAGAATCGTGCTGAACAACCATAATAGTTGCAGCTAAAGAGAAAACCAATCTAGGGTACGACCAGAAAACTCGAGGGACGAAAGCTCATGCACCCACCTCCCTTAGTTGGGGTTTCAGTAGGTACAATCATAGAGTTCCCAAGAGGTAGTCCAGTCATCGCACATCACTAAACATGCAGTGCGTTGTAAAACCAAAGGGTTATATCCTTTTCTGACGAATTTCCTGATTAAATTTGTAAAGCGGTCAGGAAACCCGTCAGACCTCTTTAATTTTCGAAGTTTATAGACCACATCTCCATAACATGAGGTTTGTGATATGCCTAGTCGCAGAAGTGTTTTAAGGTTGGTGTTGTACTCTTCCAGCAGGCCCTCGTTGCGGCGGAAGAATTTAGAGAAAGATCTACGTAGTTTGTGATAACGAAAACCCTGCTGAAGCAAACCGAGATATTTCGAACAGGGGAATATATCTAGTCGTTTTTTTTAAGATGTACGTTTTCATCTACCAGCTAGGATCCTGTGTCAGAAGCAAACAGGATCCGCAGGATCCGTTACTTTGCAATGCACTAACAACTTAACGCTTCTGACAATATGTAGATAGTATTATGTATTAAATACGTTCAATGGATGCTATGACTGAAAATACATAATACCAGACATAGCATATGCCAATAGTGGTGTCTGTTTTTGAAATACACACAATTTTCTTAGAATTAGACGTACTTTCGCGCGTCGGTGTGTAAACAGTGCGCGTTCTTTCACATCTTAAACATTTTTTATTACCCGTTCTTCATGTATTCAGACACACAAATGCACCTAGTGTTCCGCGGGTGCGATCATTTTTAATAAGTGTTTTATTGGAAAGAAATATTAATTTCTTGTCCAATAGTTTACGTGTTTTACCCTCCAGGGTCCTTTACATGAGCAACCAGGATCAAGGTAACGCTCTTTTGAGCAGCCAGGGTCCGTAACGTCTGTCCACCGTGATTATAAACCATTGCTTTTCAACATATTGCTTTTCCAGGTCCGTAGCTATACTGGGGCACACAGAGGCAGTTGCCTTGTTTGAATTTTGGGACATACACATGCACATACTTTACTTAAAAACAACTTAATACTAGTATATAAGGACCCTGGGGAAATGCAACACATTGAAGGATCCAGGGTGGGGAGGGAGATTAATGCCAGCGGACAACAAAATAAGGGATATGCTCCGGTTACATTTCAGCTGGTTACGGGCCTGTTTTCATTGAAAATTACTTTACAAATCATTTAACTTGATTAAAGAACATTAAAGATTTAAATAAGTAAACTTAGGACAGGTTAATTACTAGTATTTGAACTTAATAGTTATACTAAATATTCGGTGTTTAGTTAACACTTACCCTGTCATACAGATGGAAGCTGACATCTTTCATATATATTTTTTTTCAGCTGGAAGAATTTTTTTATTTCACGGATTGAATAAAATATTTTCTTTGATTTGGAAATCTGATCAATCAGAATTGTAATGTTTAGATTGCCTGTTCATACATTTTGTGTTGCGTTTATTTGTTTCGTGAAAACATCAATATTGGGACCCACCCCAGTGGGGTCCTCCGGCTCTTACGCCTATGTCTATAAGACTATATAGAAACTCTCTCTCTTTCAATTCCTCGCCCCTCCTTCCTTCCCCTTCTCTCACTCTTTCTCTCCCTCCCTCTCACTTGTTTCCCTTCTCTTTCTCTCTCTGTGTGTCTCTTTCTCTCTATTTCCTTCTCCCTCTTTTGACTCTCTAAGTCTCTCTGTGTCTCTCTATCCATTTTATTTTCGATTTAAATATCTCAATTCATGCATAAATAAAGAGGAATTTATTAAAAATATGTTGATTTATAATCTACTAATATGTGTAAACCATGTATGCATAACTTCACATAACAAATACTATATCTCCATCTTTACCATTAGTTATGAGCGTTGGTTTGGGGCCCCTCTACCAGTATTACAATTTTGATAAACAATGTCTCCCTTGTGTTTTAATTTGTGTCAATATACAGAACACACACAAACACATACAAATGGAGGATTATTTGTATATAGTTTTTTCTTTGATGCAATGGGATAGTTGGAAAGAATCTTTTTTAAAAGGCCGCTACGTTTAATTATAGGTATTGTTTTGGATTATATATAAATATGGACTTATAAGGTTGTTCGAGTAAGTACATATTTAGCTTCCTTTTCAATTTCTAATGACTTGCATATCATATTAGGTCTTTCTACTGAAGATTAGTCTCATCAGTTCGGTGGTAAAATGCCGTCTGTTAAAATCCGCTTTTATACCCGTTATAAGACCAGTGGTCGATTCACAAAGTACTTGAAGCGTCTCATACAGCACCGCTTTGTCTCATTAATATTCAGTGAATTTAGGTAGTATGCATGTTGCATATATGAACCCACACGTTTACAGTAACATGAGTAATAACCGTTAGATTTGCTCAGTTCTAGTGTACCTTTTATCGGGATTGTGTAGCTTTAAACAAGAGGGGCTAACTAAAATGGAGCAGATCTGAACAAGCTTCGAAATAAATCTCTTCTTGGCCATGGTAATACGTTTACATTTACTATGATATAATATTGATAAGTTTACTTTGACAATCTTCATCTACCATACGATTTTATACATGATGTTGTTTTTTATCTAGTGACTGCAATGAACTTCTGAAATAAATTCACATACACTCACGGCATTTAGATAACATTTATATGTGCCACATAATGTATTCTAAAAAAATAAATTTCCTACCTTTAAATTTATTTTATTCACTGAAAAATAAAAGTTCATGTGTGTAGTTTCTTTTATCAGCACAAAGGTAAACAGAAAACATGACAAAGTCAGACAAACAACTACTAGTTGATCTACTAGTTATGACGATTTTTTGTTGCGTCACGAGTTGACGTAATTCAATTTAAATCAGAGGCGGATTCAAGAGGGGGGATGGGGGCGCACCATTACATGTTTGCTGTTTAATGAATATACCTTTCAATATAAATGATTTGCTTTTAAAATCTTTTTTTTTTCTTCAGAAAACCCGGAGTCTCTTATGAACGCGATGCGGCTTAACAATGCATGAATACCATCCAGTTTGGTCAGTGTGGTAGACAAAAACACCAAACCATCCTATGGGGGATCTAGGGCGGAGGATCTAGAGCTGATTAAAGACGACATCTGAAGGAATAGATTATGTTGTATTTCTTGAGAGGGCAATCAAGACGAGGAACGGAACTGAGATGGACTTTTAATTCTTTAAAACCATGATGGATTATTAAAAGTGAATCGGAACAGAATACACCTTGAATATATATTCACAAAATAATACACTTGAAATGCTGCTGTAAGATCTAATATTGCATTCAATAAAATATATCTTGTGACATTTATTTTATAGTCTAGATTGAGTTAGACATCTTCCTATAATGTATAAGGAAAACAAAACAAAACAAACAAACAAAAAAAACATGTGTAGAAAAAATATTCATTAAAAGATATTCCTATTGTCTTTTTGTTTCCTCGTAGAATTTATGCAATAAAATCTCATTAAACAGCAATGGTGTGCCAAAACAAGATATTGGCGCACCTTGTGAAATATTGGCACTCGGGCTAAAGCCCTCGTGCCAATATCTCACTAGGTGCGCTAATATCCAGTTTGGGCACTCCATTGCCGTTTAATAACTTCTTATTATCAAAGCCATATTGATTATTTAGTATAGAAACATAATTCAACACCACGTTTCGCAGACAAAAATACCATTTGACATATTCAAAATGTTGAGTACCTCTTGTGAGAGTACCAGTATTTAATGATTATAATTCGTTTCGGATATTGAAAGCATCAAAGACATAAGTAGATATATTCTGTACAGTAATATGCTTTTCTGATGACAACAATTCTATAAATTTAGGAAAAAGTATTTCTGCAAATAGTACAGCTTGTTAAGCTTTGTTCTTAGTTCTTTATATAAAGCAAACTCTCATATAAATGGTATTCGTCTTCTAGGACGTCACATATAATACATTTGCGCTCATTAAGGCTCCGTATTAACATCCATTGAAATTGCATGTCAATATTCAGTGCGGATTCAATAGTGTCTGTAAACACAGACATGTGCAGAGAGGTTGAGCTGGAAAAGTTGTCTTTTTCACACTGTGATGGAAATATCTATGAAATAATGTAATTTAAAGAAAATCTGGAGTATAATTCTTGAGATATTAGCTGACAGGTGCCACAGGAGGTCTATGGGAAAGTAATTAGTTTTTTGCAACTTTAAAGTATACTCCAACGCCATATCTGCGGACATACTGGACCACAAGTAAGTGTCGAATATGCCCGCAGTAAATTTCGGGGGCATCTCAAACAAGTTATTCTTTCATATCGATCAGAACCGGTTGACTGACAAATTATTTCAAGCGCCATCTTCCCCCCCCCCCCCCCCACCCCCTACCAACTTCGCTCTTCTCCTCCACCCCTCCTCCCTCTCCCACTATTCTCGATAATTGACTTAATTAAAATTATGTAATCAAAGCAGATATGAAAATGTCTATTTATTAATCTCATAGTCCGGTATAACAGATAATTAATATATTGCCGGGAAATGTTACCGCCGAAAATTTTCCAGGAGATGCGTTACCACACGTATGTGTTGTAGAATAACACTTGCCTGTCAGTACTTTAAATAACCTAAACAACCTTAAAGTAAGTTTGTAAACGTATAAAACATTTCTTTTCTGTTTTATAAAAAATAAAACGCAAAACGTAATAAAGTCTCCACCCATAGTGTACACAATTATATCTGCATTATGTGTATGGTATTGAAATGATGGATAAAATGACATCAAAACATATGATTGATTATACATTTATATGTAGAAATAAATACAATATCTCCCTCTCACCTAATCACGTACTTGCTATAGACAATGTGTTATGTTGACTGTTCAGAGTTTGTTCATAGTCTACTTAGAGACTTTTATCTTGAACTCGCTACTTAATGCAAACGGAGGGTTAACATGAAATGTATTACCATGTCAGGGTATAATAAAACAATAACCAATGTTTTAAGAGGTAGAGTAACAAATAAAATCAACGGGTCCGTTACGGTGATGTTTGCCTGCATGTCTATTTATAAGTCTCCGAATGAGATTCGACATTTTAAATGAACATATTAACATTGATCAACGTTATTTTAATAGTGTTACAAGTGATATACCTTACATGGCCCTCAGACTGATGACCTTCAACTTGAAATGACAGTGTCACCTGATCGTGAATATCATGTATTCTAACTTTCTATCTTAAACACGAAGAAGTTGGTTACCGTGACCTTGTTTACTAAAGTTCTGACCTTTTTTCCTAATGTATATCACCATGTTTAATTTTCAAGACTATATATGTACTAAAACAAGTAGTAGGCCAATGGCCTACTGTTGAGTTAATTGATCTACTTTTGATGATTCTGTCTTAAACATGAAGATATAGGTTACCGTGAGCTTGTTTACCTACGTTTGTACCTACTTTTCTAATGGATATCACTATGTTTAATTTTCAAGACTATATATTTATGATTGCAACCGGTCTCGACTGTTTTCTAGTGCCGTGAAAGCATTGCCACCGGCCTCGAATGTATTTTAGTGCCGTCCTAGCATTGCCACCTGCCGCAAATGTGTGCTAGTGCCAATCTATCATTGCCACCGATCACGAATGTGTCCTAGTGCCGTCCTAGCATTGCGTATAAACAACTTTGTATCGCCGATCAGTATACTGCCGAAAACAATGGTCATGACTATTATCCCTAACCCTCCAATTCCGCGGCTTATCCAACGCTTATCGGACGCGCTTCCCAGTATCCTCCTTGATTTCGACGTGCTGGTTTTTACTATTCGCATGTTCCTAATGAAGTCTTCCTTCATCGCGTCCATGTCGGCTTGAGACATATGAGCGGTACACTCGCACGGGCACAGGCAGGTGGTATTGGGCAGTCCTTCTGTGCTCTGTACATCTGAGTCTGAAGATGCCGTGGACGGTGCTTGCGAGGAGGGCATGGACGTTGTTTGCGGGGAGGCCGTGGACGCCGTTTGCGGAGATGCCGTGGACTTTCTTTGCGGAGAGGCCGTGTACGTTGTTTGCGGGGATGCTGTGGGCATTGTTTGAGAGAATCCCGTCGAGATGAATTACTCTTCATTAGCAGCAGAAGTAGCATCTGGAACTTTTAAAATGTGCAGAAATAAAATAAAGGATGATTAAAATGTAATATACATTAAAATGTAATTAACTGAACGTCACTGCAGGCGATATGGGAAGGACATAGCTCTGGATCTGAATACATATAATGATTTTCATTCAACGACTAAATAAGGAAATGATTCGATTGTGTGCCGAAACATGTTTTAACATTCTTCAAAAACGGAATGATGTTTTATATACATAGTAAATAGTAGTTCTGTGAAAATTATAAAGCATTTTGTCCGTTTTGAATTCAGGTATATAATATACCTATTATTTACATAAATATATATATTTTTAATACATGTTTTGTTTGCTGTGGTATATCATTCAATTGTATGTTTAGTCTATAAATAAAACTAAATGTGTATGCATATAATTATACTGAATGCATATAATGCATTTATAATGCATCTACAATCAAAATTTTAGAAATTCTAGTATATTTGTCTTCTATGGTGTATTAAGCGTGGGGACTGCCCTGTCTAATATAACCATGATTGAAATATAAAATATATGTGATTGCTCTTTTTGGGATATTGCTTCAGTAGTGAGTCGGATGACACGGCTGGTGCAATAGGTCCAGGACCAATCGCATAAGTTAAATCTCTATCATATTGTTTTATTGTTGTATATAAATAGTGATTGATAGTAGACAGACAGACAGACAGACATACAGGACTAAACGGATGCACGGGATGGATGGATGGATGGATGGATGGATGGATGGATGGATGGATGGATGGATGGATGGATGGATGGATGGATGTTTGGATGGATGGATGGATGGATGGATGGAACTTTTATTGACAAAATATTACAGTGTTTCATATGATGGTATGTCAATGATAAAGGATCGAGAATGTTCTGAAATAAGATATCTAGTTGTGTTTTAGTCTGTTAAATTGGATGTAGATAGATTTATACAAGTGCATCGGACAGGAACTTGCTTAATCGAGAATAATATTTCCACAAATTAAAACATGCTTGATCTAGTTGAGTAATATTTAGGAATGTATTTGTTTCTAATGTTAGAGTAAGTATTACAGATCGAAATAAAACGGCACTCGTCTTCAATATCGTTAGTGTTACAAATTTGACACACTCCTTCGTACTCTAATGTACTTCAGTTTTATATGATATGTACATTTGCATAAAATTAAGCCGCATGTAACCGCAGGTTTATTGATTTTGTAAATGATTTGTCCGGAAAACTCGACGACTCGGCTGGTTTTGTTATTTAATCATATATATTATAATTTAAATTGGATTTATATTATTGCTTACGATTGTACATATGAATCATTGACTAATAAAGTGTACTTTGTTACAAAACATGAATTTATAAAGCCTTAAAATACCATGTAGCATGGTCGATGACATGTCCTGTGATAAATGCAAACCATTAAATCGTTTAATTTAGGGTAACTAAATTTAGGGTTACAATTATCTGATAGAGGAATTTAGAGTTCGGAAGTCACTCTGACGTCATAGAGGTACTAAGTACACCTTGCTGCAAACAAGATAGCGTCTGTCACAGCTCGTTGGTTATTTAAACACTACGCCCATCTCGGTGTTTAAATAAGCCAACCCGCTGAGACCAGACTCTATATATTACATGTGCATTAATATAAATGATTAAATAAGCCAACTCGCTGAGACCAGGCTCTGTATATTATTACACGTGCATTAATATTAATGATCGATACAACACAATCTAGCCGAGTCGTCAAGTCTTCCAGACCAATTTATTTAATTAACAATAATTAAATCGTACGAATCACCGGAGCTATGTTAGTGCATATGCAAATTGCACATACCCTTGCAACACATTATGATGATTTTATTTGGATATTTGAATTGACACCCATAATGCTTCCAGATAACTTCCAGTCCCTTTATTTTCATAAAGTTTGACCTCATACAGACTTTGTCTAAACAAAACTATTTTATTAGTATCTCTTTATACAAACTAAATTGTTCAATTCGATAAATATACTATAACAATTGAGTTCATTTTAATAATCGCCTCCCTTTATTTGGCTTACATCTGCATTAAATTAGTTACGAATCTTATTGGCCTCTATTTACTGTATAATAATGGTTTGCCGGATATTAAAAAAAATATATGTCGGAGTATGAAAACAGTGTTAACAAAATAATAATACTGCATCTGACGTTGAAACGAGCGACACGTCTATGATGATGAAACAATGTACTTGCTTTACATATAAATTAAATGCAGTCTTCTGTCAAAATTGCCGTATGTCCCTTGCATTCGTCGTTTCACTTTAAACAATTCTTTTTGGAGATACATCTGTCTCATACCAAACAAATGTGGCTATATTTGAAGCTGTGCATCTATATCTACTAACAACCAAACGGTTTTAATTTATTAGCTGTTAACATTTTGTCAACCGTTACACGTCCTCGTCCCTACGCCCCGCCCTCACCCAAGAGTTCCCTGTTGTTGTTTTATGTTTGTTGTTTTTCCTTCTCCCTATGACTTATTACTGTTGTATACATTTTCTTTCTTTCTGACTTAATAATACTAGAACACTATTGTCATGTTGATGTTAATTTGTCTTTACCGCCAACATCAACTGCATTTGACAAATACCAAGGAGAGGAACTCTACACGTTTTTCTTTTCGTTCCAATCCTATTAGCTATGTTCTGTACCAATAATATCATATATATATATATATATATATATATATGAAGCTAAAATGATGAAATAAAATATGTTTAAACCATTTAATCGTAAATGTTTTTCAGACGAAGTAAAACTATAGCGTACCATCAAATGACCATGTACAGGTTACTGCAGTTGCTACAAATGGTCCAGGACAATACGTCACAAATACGTCGACTTCGATAGGAAACTGAGCTGTCCCCGTATTCTGCAGGAAATACCACGAGCCGTTGCTTGAATTGTCGACAATAGATGAACCCCAATACTACAAAGAAATATGACATCCTTATACCGGGAAACTTCATTTTTTTCACCTCGCTGCATGTATGTGAGGCTAGTAAGGTATAGATAATAATGTAAACAATTAAACAATTCATTAGGCTGTATTTAACAAGTTTAAAGTTTCTATTTCTATAACTGTATATAAGGCTAGTGGACGTGTACCTTCCGTGTATTACGGATGGTGGGAGGTGTACAGGACTGGTTCTACCCAGGTCAAATATAACCTTAGGTGTGAAAATGCAGTAAAACACAATACAGAAAATCTTCCATATATCCCAAAAATAGATTCGCCGCCGTCTATAATAAACCTCCCTTTTAACTAATTAAAAACGATGGATTATAAAAAATTATGAAAAATTGATTTTGAAATTAAACGGTATTAATGTAAAAAAATACAAAAAAAGAACGTATGTCAAGAGGTATCAGTTGCTGAAAAAAATGGAATAACCACATTAAAATTTTGTTATTTTCAAAATAAAATAAGTCATTGAAGATACTTATATACACTTATGGTGTAAATGAACGAAGTATGTCAAAGAAGGTGAAGGTCATTCCCCTGACCTACTTGGTTTAAACATATTGCTGCCTTGCATATGTAAGAATGTATGAAGTGTTTCAAGGTTTGAAAGCTGTATGGCAGTTATTGAGCGAGAAAATTTAACAAAACAAGATGTAGATGTTTAGTTTGCTTGTGGAAAAAAGGAAAGGTTTTCCCTTAAAGTTTGTTGTTTATTCTTTTCTACGTGTTATTGAAAGTATACTTTTATTTGGTAAATAAAAGCCGGGATAATATATTTTATGTTGAAGCAAGGATGAAGCAAGGAATTGTTTCACAAGTAAACCCCAGCGCCAGCTCCTCCCGAGAATAAAATATCGATGTCTAAATAAATTGAGAAATGACTGTCTAGATGAACTTTTCGTTATTGGTTTTAGTGCCTCTATTTATAAATGGCTTTTTGATTGCTATGTTTCAATTCTCTCATGATTAGCTATAACAACAGTATATTGGCAAGTCAAAAAATCGGTATTTTTGCTTCTTATTTAATCATCTTAAAAGGACATATGGCAATCGCGTTCTTTTTCTTTTTCTGTAAACTCGCATCATTCCGTTCAAGATGAATGGCCACCCTTTTTGTAGTATTATCAAGTAAAACATATGAACACTTCCTGATAGTCCCGGAGAGAAACATATATTAAAAACCGCAAGTAAGTTGTAGATAAAACTAAGTATTATTTGCATGACGTAGATACTCCTTTACCACTGCGTGACTGTATAAATACATTTACCTGTGGATTAATTTACCTGTTCAAAGTTTTCTACGACATCAAATAAAATCTGATTCTTGCTTTTACCAGATATTCACAGATATTGCAATGTGTGAATTGCAAATATATATTGTTTTGTATTGATTTCGATTTAAATCCACATAAACATGTTCATGAAATGAAACGTGGCCGGAGAAGTTTAAAATAAGTTTTTATACATAACTGGCATTTTTGCAAATCAGTATTGGCACTTTTTTGCATATTACTTATGTTTGATTATACTGCTCCAATAATATATTAAAAAATAAGTTAGAACTATGAATAGAAGTTGAGAACTTCACATTGTATTACCTTTTACAGGCAGAACTAAAGTTAAAATAATTGTGTAATATAAATAATTCGAGACGCTATTTTTACATTACATGGTCCGAATAGTAACGTTTATACCCAATCCTACCCCTTCTCCAAGAAGCGAAAATGGTGTTGGCTGAGATATGAAATAAAACCTCAATTTCGGCTTAAAAAAGTTTGCATATTGTAAAATTAAAAAAATTAATAGGTAATTTTAAACAGGTTATCGCGCTGTTTCAGCAAAAAATGTTTTCAAACATGTGTTATTGTCTAAATATTTGTTATACAAGCTTTCTCATCGCTTAATGGCATTAAGGCGAGACCACGTCGTAATGAATACTTGATAACTACTTCAAGACTGCCCGCTGTCCCTTCAAAGTGGATACATAGAAAAACGATAGACAGTAACTGTTATCTTTATGTTCCTCCTAATGGTAGCTTTGATACGGTCTTATTCAAGCTCAAGAGTATATACGTTAACTCTAATATTAAAAAAAGAGTATGATAATGGATCTTTGGAAACGGCCGAGCACATACGAACTATTGCAGTCTCGGTTTGATAGAGACTGTTCATGAGAGGTAGTGAACTATGCTAGCTACTGCTCACGCCCTCTAGCCCAGGGTTGAGCAGAACTCAATATTCATCAAAATCAAAAGTACATAATTTTAACCATCCCGAAGATGGCAAGCATATAGCGGTGGATATAGCAATATTTCATCCCCTATATCCAGCGGCGCATGGTCCCAGGATATAATAAATTGTATGCCCCGAAGAGCGAAATAAACAAAAAGGAATAGCGGTTATGAAGCCTGCGTATCAACTAACTCTGACTATGGATGGAGACACGGGTAAAGTAGTTTTAATTCGACGAACATCCAAAAGGTCACTATGCAAACCAGAAATCGATCCGTAAACTATCACAATTGTATCTAGCCTTCATACAGGTAACATCGATAATTATTTGCTTGCGATTATATTTCATAAAAAAAGAACCAGGAACTTTGCGCTTGTATCTGTTCTTTAGTACATGAAGTTACAACCACTAGACTACAGTCATGTATTTGTTGTTAAATAAACAATCGAGGTACAATTGTGTTGAGATGGAATCCTAGTTTGAATTTAAAGAAAATAGTGTTACACCATGCAAGGTCAATATACATGTGGGACATGATGGACGTTTTAAGGTGAGTTAAAACATTTTACTTCATAATAATGGTACTAATAATAGTATATATATATATACATATATGTTCTCAAGAACGATACAGTTCAATTGTTAGAACGCCTGAGGTTTGTTTGTTCAAGTCACAACAGAGGCAAACACTTTTTTCTGTAAATTAAGATGCTACCCGTTACAGGAACGATGTCCACTACTCGATGTCTATGTCCGGCGTGCGTATAAGCATTTCTTGCATACCGGACAAGGATATCCGTCATTTTACCGGGGCTAGATATTTCCATCTCACCATAGGGTCGAAATAAAATTCACGCTCGCCTACATCCGGTATGCAGGAAAATATGTAAAACGTTAGTAGCTGTCGGCGTCGACACACAACATGTCTCTGATATGCAAGAAAAATAATCTATCATGGGTATTCGGTTCAGATAGGGAATTCCAACCCTCGGTATAAGTGTTTTAATCGGAACCTCGGCAGAGCCTCAGTTGCGATAAAAACACTTATACCTCGGGGTGGAATACCATATCTTCACCGGATACCCCTGAAAGATTCTTATATTATTTATCCTCACTGTATGGCACTGGACTTTTTAGCGAGCAGATAGCGGTTTAAAGTCTCATCCGAAGGACTGGTAAAATACTTCTTCAGTATTTCGAGAAATAATCTAAATTCAGTCCTGGTTGGGATAGCCTATAGGACGCACGATCCTTGGAGGATCCGAGGCGCTAACCATTGCGACACGGCCACACCTAAGACATGTCCTACGTTAATTTAATTCAATGTTGTTTAGTTTAAACTTATTTATTTTACATCGATTATAACGAAAGCTCTATGAACATTTTTGAATCACTCTCGATGTCTTCCTGGGTAGAACCAGTACTAAGCAATGCAGATAAAGCGTCTTGCTCAGAGACACAACGCATATGGTAATGGCGGGAATCGAACCCACGACTTTCGGATCATGGGTCCAACGCTCTACCACTAGACCACAGCGCTCCACCAATGTTGTTTAACGGCTCATCAACACTGTATAGGTTATTTGATTCGAGTTAAACATATTTTATTGCCAATATTTTACATACAGAGCAAATATATACATATATACGACAGACATTATATAATGACAAATGGGTTGGGTAACAAGTTCTAACAACATTAGATTAAACCCTTCCCAATTAACATTTTGAAATTGCGAATGTATAAGGCTGAGAGTAATAGAATACAATGGCAAATACATTGAGATAGTAAAAAGCTGAATAAGTAAATAAAATATACAGAGAAAACATAATAGAGAAAGAAAGAGAGATAGAATAGTGAGAATAGTGAGAAAGACTAGTTTACCCCAATTTAAATTCCAGTTAGTTTAAGAAAGCTATCTAGAAAACATTTTCAAAATATAGTATACGCGCATAGAACGTGTAGATTGTTGAAAAACATCAGAGACATCATGTAAACCTATGTGTTTCTCGTATATATGTTTGAACTGCTTCGAAGAGAGATTCGTTTTCTATCAGTTAACTGTTCGCGACCACAAAGGATTGTTCTTATATTTAACGGGTGTAAATGGCGAGTGGATTGAAACAGTTGGAGCCGGTATGTGAAAAAAGTGTTACACTGGAAAAAATAATGTTCAGCATCTTCTACTTCAAAACCGCTCTCGCAAACGGGTGAATCGCGTAAATGATTAAGGTATAAATCGCTATTAAGATTACTATATATACTAATTCCTCATTTTTGGCATGTAAAACAGAAAATAATCGATGACCACTTAAGAAGTATATTGATACATTTGTACTCGGAAATGCAGATGTTAATAGTCTTGTCTTGAAAATTAATATAGTTTCCGAGTTTTGTATTTCTGCTGACAAATTATTCCATAGGTTAAGAGAAGCCGGAACGAACGATTTTTGTATATTTCAGTCCACCTAGCAATAGTGGCATAGTTGTTGTTATTTCTGAGAGGGTATGCACTGACATCTCCTACTAGCTGCGGGAAGATGTTTGAGATATAATTTGGAACGCGGATCCATTTTTAACATTATAGACTGAAATAAGTTTTTGCATTTACCTTCTATCGAAAAGTGATACCAATCCTGTTTCAGATAAACAATGTATGGATACTGAACGAGTCAGTCCCGTCACAATACGAGCTGCTTCATATTGTAACTTGTCTAAGCTATCTTTTTCGAAAGAAGTACATCCATCACATGTAATGGAAGCATATTCAAATATTGGACGCATATAAGACAGGTATATCTGATTAAGTGTTTTACGAGCTACTTAAGTATTCGCATTATACCAAGAACCTTTGAAGCAGAAGCAATAATATTGCTAATATTTCGTGCCATTTTCCGTTATTACTTAATGTTACTCATAGATGTGTGTGGTTGTCAACAAAAGTCAACGGGACATTGTCTAGATATAAAGTTGGACGACGATCATTATTAATTAAAGAAAAGAACATAACTTCTGTTTTGGCAGGATTAAATTGTACAAGCCATTGTTTTGACCATTGCGTAATCATTACTAAATCATGATTAAGGATTCCTTCCATGTCGTTTATACTAGATGTTGAGACTGATAGCGAACTGTCGTCAGCAAATAAATGAGTTATACTCAGCATGTTTTCGGCAATATCATTTACATATATTAAAAATAAAAGAGCATGACAGAGCCTTGAGGAACTCCGGCAGTTACAGTTTTTTACTCGGAGTTTGCAGATCCGACACGGACTCTTTGAGATCGGGTTGAGAGATAATCATATGCCCTTTATGCCAAACACGATCGAAAGCTCTAGACATATCATTAAAAACAATACACGTAAATTGTTTAGCATCGAATGCCTGACATATTTGGCGATACATAATATTATCGACAAGTTGATAAGTAGTAGAATGACCAGGGAGAAAACCAGATTGGTTTCTAGAGATAAGATCAAACATAAGTAGAAAATTATACATGTGTTTAAATACTATTCTTTCCATTATTTTACCAACGCAACTAAGTAACGATATTGGTCTATAGTTCATAGGACTAGGATCTGACTTTTTGAAAAGTGCCATAACCATATCACATTACCATAGGTCGGGAAAAATAGATTAATTTAATGATCTGTTAAAAAGTATATGTAGAGGTTTTGAGATTGTATTAACGGTATCCTTTAATATCTTATGACTTATTTCATCCTCTTCATATGCTTTATTTACGTCTAAAATCTTGATAATATCAACAATTTCGAAATCTTCTATATAAACATGATAAATAGTTTCTAATGTATTATTAGATTTTGAATGAAAAATAGGTAATTCAACATTAGAGTCATCAACTGATGATATTGAAACAAAATATTCATTAAAGCATTTCGTTTTTTCTTGGTCAGTTACTGAGTAGGATGACGCCATTAGGTTTGACTGTTTTTAAAGGTGGAATAGTTTCCAATTTTTTGTTTGTCTTCATGAAATATTTTAAAAGTTTACAATACTGACGTCTGTCCGTAATAGTTGTTTCAGTAATTATAGTTTCCACATTATTAAAGAAGCGTTCTTTCGCATGTTTTTTTAAGATTATTAACTTTGTTTCGAAATCTTTTATATGCTGCTAAATCAGAGAATGATTGAGTACGCGTTGCTTTAGTTTTTTGACGATCACATTGTCTTAAAACACGTCTTATTTCTGAATCATACCACGGTTTGTCATTAGGACGAATTGTTACACATTTCGATGGGATACACACATTAATTAATTATAAAGTATTTAGTAAACTTTGCACACGCAACACTCAGCGAATCGTTATGTAAGAAAGACCAGTCTGTATTTTGAAGGAGATCATTGAGTTTTATGAAATTGGCTTTCTTATAATTCCGAACTCGTCGAGTAAAAGTCGGTCGAACCTTGTAACTGTATTGAAACATTAAGTATGTATCATGGTGGTCGCTTATACATGTACCATGTGGTATGTTTACAATTTCGGAATCTAAGGGTTTAAGAGAATCAGAAATAACTATAGGATCTATCAATGTATAGGTTATTTAGAGCCGACCTAGAGAGAGGGAAGGATACATAGGAATCCGGGAACCGTGCCCTACTCTTATTATCCAATATATTCTTATGATTTTTTAACGTGCTCGGAGGATAGACGAGGCTAAGGGAAAGTGTCTTGCCCAAGAACACACCGACGATCTCGTTACAAATCCGCCGCGCTACCGACTGCGCCACGCCACCCTCGTTAAATTTGATCGCTTGAATTCCCGCTTTCGCCAAGAGCTGGTGAACATGACTTGCAAACAAAAGCGGAAGGCAAGTTAAATATAAGTTCTGTAGCTTCACACATATTCACACATGATGTTCGGCATTAGTGGATCTTATCCTATGATATATTTGAGCATTTTATATAAATGCCTGAATGCTGAAAGCCTGAAATCAAAACGAAACTAATATACGATGTATACTTTCCACTGCACGCCGCCGGTGTGCAGAGTGCCCGCAAGTTTCAGCTTGATGGGTGCGCGGACGGCCGAGTTAGTAGCGGAAAATCCTAACCCTAAACCCCATAACTTTAATTATCGAAATAATATCCGGACCAACTTCTAGCAAAAGTAATAGTTTTCGTGGCTTTCTGCCTGACCAAAATTGGATAAAACAGATAAAATGGCTTATTTCAATGTTGCAGATATTTAAACATATCTGAATTGTCGCTGTGGTAGAGTTTAGACAATTCAAATTTGAGTTGGTATATGCACTGGAACTGTCTAAGTGAAGAGATGTCATCATCAGTAAAACAATTATTACAAAAATGCACGACACTCATATTTGTAAAGCCCCTACCTCGCCATCAAAGGCAAAGTTTAAAACAGATGCATATCGTTTCTAAACATACTGACGACGAGTTATATAATTATTCATAAAGTTTATATATTTTGAAAATCCTAACTCTATAGACACAATATAAACGGCTTTAACGAGTCAAGCCAAAACTCAAAACGGGAACGTCGAATTAATAGTTACCAACTCATAATTCATTTTACGCATATTTAATCTTGGGTATGTTAAGTATCAATGAATAAACATATACTTTTGATCGGCATATATACATTATATTGTGACCTGAACACCTGGACTGGGTTTGGATAAAAAATATTTGAAGCGTAATTGTGTCGTTATTTGGCGGGTTAGTGCCTTTAATTTGCTTTTTTTCTACCTAACTTACATATTTTCAAATCATTATTAATAATAATTTGAATAATTGAAATCAAATAGGTTTTACCTACTAATTATTGAGGTACCTTTATCAATGTAATGAATATTTGATGAAATGTAATATTTTACCGTAACGTGATCGAACGGTGTTTCTAGGGTGACATTTAGGGTGTAGAATTCTTCATGCTCCTGCGTTTCCAAATGCGTACACAGGTAATTGACTATTATGCAGTGCTGCTCGTTACCGTTTTTCGGATAAATGCTCATTATCTTTGCATCTGTCACATCGGAATTATCAACTACTGAAACCAGTGACATCCTGAAACATAGCACATGTAATATAGAAACCAATGACATTCAAAAACATAGCACATTTAATATAGAAACCAGTGACATCCTGAACAATACCACATGCAATATAGAAGTCAGTGACATCCTGAAGCATAGCACATGTAATATACAAACCAGTGACATCCTATAACATAGCACATGTACTATAAAAAGCAGTGAATCCAGAAACATAGGACATATAATATAGAAACCAGTGACATCCTGAAGTCTAGGACATAAACTATAGAAACTAGTGACATCCTGAAACGTAGCACATGTAATATAAAAAGCAGTAACATACTGAAACCTAGCACATGCACTATAGAAAGCAGTAACATCTTGAAACATGGCACATGTTATATAGAAAGCAGAGATATCCTGAAACATAGCACATGTAATATAGGAAGCAGTGACATCCTGAAACATTGCACATGTAATATAGAAACCAGTGACATCCAGAAACATAACACATGTTATATAGTAACCAGTGACATCCAGAAACACAGAACATGTAATAGAGAAAGCAGTGACATCCAGAAACATAGCACATGCAATATAAAATGCAGGGACACCCTGTAGCATAGCACATGCAATAAAGAAACCAGTGACATCCAGAAACATTGAACATGTAATATAGAAAGCAGTGACATCCAGAAACATAGGACATATAATATAGAAACCAGTGACATCCTGACGCCTAGGTCATAAACTATAAAAACCAGTGACATCCTGAAACGTAGCACATGTAATATAAAAAGCAGTAACATCCTGAAACATAGCACATGGAATAAAGAAAGCAGTAACATCCTGAAACATGGCACATGTAATATAGAAAGCAGTGACATCCTGAAACGAAGCACATGCAATATAGAAAGCAGTGACATGCAGAAACATAGCACATGTAATATAGTAACCAGTGACATCCAGAAACACAGAACATGTAATAAAGAAAGCAGTGACATCCAGACACATAGCACATGCAATATAGAAACCAGTGACATCCAGAAACATAGAACAAGTAATATAGAAAGCAGTGACATCTAGAAACAAAAAACATGTAATATAGAAAACAGTGACATCCCAAAACATGGCACATGTAATATAGAAAGCAGTGGCATTCTGAAACATAGCACTTGTAATATAGAAAACAGTGATATTCTGAAGCCTAGGACATAAACTATAGAAACCAGTGACATCCTGAAATGTAGCACATGTAATATAGAAAGCAGTGACATCCTGAAACATAGCACATGTAATATAGAAATCAGTAACATCCTGAAATATGGCACATGTAATATAGAAAGCAGTGACATCCTGAAACATAGCACATGTAATATAGAAACCAGTAACATCCAGAAACATAGCACATGTAATATAGTAACCAGTGACAACCAGAAACATAGCACATGCAATATAGAATGCAGGAACATCCAGACACATAGCACATGCAATATAGAATGCAGGAACATCCAGAAACATAGAACATGTAATATAGAAAGCAGTGACATTTAGAAACATAGAACATGTAATATAGAAAGCAGTGACATCCCGAAACATGGCACATGTAATATAGAAAGCAGTGGCATTCTGAAACGTAGCACTTGTAATATAGAAAACAGTGATATCCTGAAACATTGCACATGTATTATAGAAATCAGTAACATCCTGAAACATAGCACATGTAATATAGAAAGCAGTTACATCCAGAAACATAGCACATGTAATTTAGAAAACAAGGAAACCCGAAACATAGCACATGTAATATAGAAACCAGTGACATCCTGAAGCCTAGGACATAACATATAGAAACCATTGACATACTGAAACATAGCACATGCAAAATAGAAACCAGTGACATCCTGAAGCCTGGGACATATAATATAGAAACCATTGACATCCTGAAACATAGCACATATAATATAGAAACCAGTGACATCCTGAAACATAGCACATGTAACATAAAAAACAGTGACATCCTGAAGCCTAGGACACATAATATAGATACCATTGACATCTTGAAACGTAGCACATGTAATATAGAAAGCAGTGACATCCTGAAACATAGTACATGTAATACATTACTGTATAGGAATTCCTAACGCTTAGTAGTATAACATTTTACTACTGTGGATTCGAATTCCACTTGGAGCTCGATTTGTCAAGTGAAAAAGTGCCAATTCTTACGGATGGCGGGATGTATATATATATATATATATATATATATATATATATATATATATATATATAAAAAAGGGTGAGAAAGTATTTTAGTGTTTTTTTGTTTCGTATTTGTTAATTTCGTGTTTGTGTACCCCTGATGAAGGCGTAAAGCCGAAAGCGCTTGGGTTTTTACAAACTGTAGCACTGTATAAATGTTTTTTCCCCATCTATATTTAAATATATATATATACATATATATACATATATATACATATATATAATATATATACCGGTTCTACCCAGGAAAACTGGGATGGCCTGACTCAACCCCGAAAATATCGACCATCATATATTGCCTAACATGCGCTAAAAATGACATAAACACTAATATAATAGTATAATATTTCTAATTTAATGTAATCGATTTACATAAATATCGGTCATTTTAATAAAAAATCGAGTTGCATGTGCACAAAACTTGAAAATATCTCATCCTAAAATAATCGAACAAGATGGTTGTGCAGTAATGTTGAAATATGCACCCCATATGAAATATCATTACAAGAAAATGAAAAATAAATAATTATATACTTAAAAAATAACATTGCGGCTTTGGGAATTCCGTTCAGTATAGTTCAAATGTTTTGCTCGTTAAATACACGACATGTATCGAAATCTACTTTAGCTTCTTATAATCACGTTAAATACACGACATGTATCGGAACCTACTTTAGCTTCTTACCTTCACGTTAAATACACGACATGTATCGGAACCTACTTTAGCTTCTTATCTTCACGTTAAATACACGACATGTATCGGAACCTACTTTAGCTTCTTATCTTCACGTTAAATACACGACATGTATCGGAACCTACTTTAGCTTCTTATCTTCACGTTAAATACACGACATGTATTGGAACCTACATAAGCTTCTTATCTTCACGTTAAATACACGACATGTATCGGAACCTACTTAAGTTTCTTATCTTCACGTTAAATACACGACATGTATTGGAACCTACTTAAGCTTCTTATATTCACGTTAAATACACGACATGTATTGGAACCTACTTAAGTTTCTTATCTTCACGTTAAATACACGACATGTATCGGAACCTACTTAAGCTTATTATCTTCACGTTAAATACACGACATGTATCGGAACCTACTTTAGCTTATTATCTTCACGTTAAATACACGACATGTATCGGAACCTATTTTAGTTTCTTATCTTCACGTTAAATACACGACATGTAATGGAACCTACTTTAGTTTCTTATCTTCAAGTTAAATACACGACATGTATTGGAACCTACTTTAGCTTCTTATATTCACGTTAAATACACGACATGTATCGGAACCTACTTTAGCTTCTTATCTTCACGTTAAATACACGACATGTATCGGAACCTACTTTAGCTTCTTACCTTCACGTTAAATACACGACATGTATCGGAACCTACTTTAGCTTATTATCTTCACGTTAATTACACGACATGTATTGGAACCTACTTTAGCTTCTTATCTTCACGTGAAATACACGACATGTATCGGAACCTACTTAAATTTCTTATCTTTACGTTAAATACACGACATGTATTGGAACCTACTTTAGCTTCTTATCTACACGTTAAATACACGACATGTATCGGAACCTACTTAAGTTTCTTATCTTCACGTTAAATACACGACATGTATCGGAACCTACTTTAGCTTCTTATCTTCACGTTAAATACACGACATGTATTGGAACCTACTTAAGTTTCTTATCTTCACGTTAAATACACGACATGTATCGGAACCTACTTAAGTTTCTTATCTTCACGTTAAATACACGACATGTATCGGAACCTACTTAAGCTTCTTATCTTCACGTTAAAAACACGACATGTATCGGAACTTCGTTTAGCTTCTTATCTTTACTGGCATGAAATACATATATTTTATTCATATAATGAGTTTGTAAATGCAAGAAAACGGATTAACTTAGAAAAATTACATTTATTTTTTAAGAGTTCCTTCCTTAGAGCGCAGCATAAATCGACGGCCTGTAGCATTTTACGTGTTTTCTTACTATTTTAAATGTAATGAGACATAGCGTACTTTTTATACTTTTAGGATTTTCGTTTAATACAATATAGTTCAGAAACTGAACCTTGTCATTTAAACGTGGTCGTGCTTTTGAATTGAAACGTTCTAATCAATAAGTAGTTAATTGAGTTAATTGAGATTGTTGATGCATTTAATTATCCTTAAACATTGATATCTCTATTATATGTGTTTTGTAAATTGAAATGTTTATTATTTTTTTCTGTGTTGATTTTGACGAACAGAAAATAACATAACATTAGCCATAACACTTCATAGAAATACAATAAGAAATCAAATGTCTTACACGAATACAGCGAACAAGTAAATGTATCCCATCATCGTCGTCAGCTTATCACGTCGCCAACAGTTGAACATGAGAAAATGACAAACGATCCTCACTGTCCGACTGACATCGCGTCACTGTGCATTACCTTTACGTATTTCATTTATTGGTAAGCGGAACGGAGATAATTTCTTATTGATCCGATTTGTATTTCTTGTTAAAGGTACTGCTGGCGACCATGAAGTACAAGATGTCTGGCGTTTTGATTATAAAGAACACAAGTCGACGAATTTGGAAGATGTGAAGCAATGTATGTAACATAATTATAAAGAAGGTGATGTATACATGTGAAAATGGTGAACAACTTTAGCGGTTGACCACCAGTCTTATATGGCGTCCATGAAACTATCAATATTCCCTCGGGCGTGGCTGGGGGTGTGTGGGGGCATAACCTGGGGATAAGACAGAGAAAATACTCAAAGACAAAAATGCCTATAGAATGGGAATCAGACAATAATGTGTATATTTGTATAATTACCCTGGGAATGCCCATCGCTCCCCCCCCCACCACCCCCCACACCCCCACTACCCCCCATACACACCGGTTGGGGAAAAAATAAAAAGGTGCACCACGCCTGCAACTTTCGCCAACAATTACAACATAGTATATATAGTACATAGAACGCCTCATATCACCCTATGGCAGGCACCCATTAATATCGCCAACAATCCCTTTAAGAAACGAGTTACAAAAGAACAATGAGCAAGTATCTTAGAGCTATTGCGTGCCGAAATAGTAATACCATTATTGAAAATGCATTTTAATCAAATGTCTTTTAAAACGAATCTGGTCTGTGAATAAGTCCACGCATTCATTGTATCCGATTGAATAGGGCCTGACAACTAATTAATTCTTTCCAGATTCGCGGAAATTAATTTTATATGTTGTCACGGTGTGCAAAAAATATAATCTATAAAGGATGTGGGATTGGAAAGGATTTAGTACTGGTATCATTTGTTTAAAATAGCGCTGGTATTTTTTAAAAACAATTAAAATTAATTGATATGAAAACCTTCTTTGGTATCAATTAGATCGAAAATTATTAAGAGGTTGTAGTTCACCGCACCTTTGTTATACCACACGTCTTTGAAGAAGACACCTGTTTCTAACCCTAACATTTTACCGAAATAAAGTTATTAAACATTTTGACAAATAAAATTATTCATACAATAATATTATTCAAAATCAACGATTAATATTAAATTACAGATAATATTATATGTGTGTAATTCAAACTATAGTTATATACACACAAAACATTCACAAGCAAATGTAATCCTCAACCGTCTTTTAGGTTTAATTACTACAAATCCACCGAATGTGCTCACTTGGCGAAAGTAGTTCTATATAAAAGAGTGCTATCTTTTGTTTCAATACCATACACAAAATGTTAACATTGAGGTTTAATATAAAGTAAGCTCTGTATATAGTTTTATATAAGTAAGTAAAATAAGAAAATATTTTATTAACGTGGCATGCAAGTACATACAAGCATTATTAGTTTTTCGGTATATTACTGACGCCTACAAAAATATGTGGGGGCGAGGCAATAGCCGAGTGCCCCTATATATCTGACTGACCCCACATATTCCTGTAGTGGGTCAGTAACAAATGCAATAACTGATGTATTGCATCGAGCACCCTTTTTAAGGCAAACAACGATATTTTACCCATTTTAATGGAAAATCAAAGTCCAGAAATCATTAATTTGCCCAAAAACAACAATGTTTAAAGTTTTAATATTGTTTCTCAATTTATCCATTACTTTTACGGAACAATGGACTTGAAGTTTGATTTGTCCACCAAATTGACAAACTAATGATAGTATAAATGCATACATCGAACAGTTTTGAATAAAGCCATCCAAAATGAAGTAAATTGTCAAAACCTAGTTGCACAACTACGTTAACGATTACGGTAAGGATTACGATAAGGAATACCGACTGAAACAGAGGGTTTTTCTCAACAGGCAATACTCATTGAATGCTCGACCAAGCGTTTGCGCATCAGTATATAGGTCAATGAAATGTATTATTGACACTACATGAACTTGTAAGAAAAAGTGGGTGGTCTGCCACTACTATAAAAAATCGACCGTCATATAAAGCCTAAAATGTGCTGAAAATAACGTACACCACAATTCAACCAAACAGCCAACCATCATTTCTTTTAGAATGTACTAAACTAGTTGGCATACATGATATGATGAGATGGTTTGCAGAGCAATATATCGTTTTTACAAAGTTATTCGCCATGCTTCCTTTTCTAAGCCTCACCTAATACAGTTGGTATTCGCTACATACCATCTTTGCAAACTGGTTTAATTTACTTAATATATTGTGCACTTTCTTGATACTTTCCTTTGAAACAGTATAGCACTTAATCTCGAATATCCTTCATTTTTCAAGTAGGTGGGACTATTCATCTTGGATTATTGTTCTGGATTTGACGGTGGGCATAGTTAGAGTCATTATTCTTAATCATTCCGATACATTTCAAATTAAAACGAATAATCTATCACTTGTTAATTAATTAAAAAATCATAAAAAAACCTCAGAATGAACGAAATCCCTCGATTTAAACGAAAAACCGGTTAGTCAATATTTTAAAGTATGTTTTCTAACTTCGATCGTTGTTGATTTTGGCCGATGTGCCTCTTTCCGAAACGAGGAAACTCTTAGCAATCTATTTTAAAATGTTTGGTATTCGGATTTGTTTCAATAATTTAGTATACAAGCGAAATAAATCATATCTATAGTGAGGTTGGAATTTCCAACTGTTGAATATTCATGAGATTTCCGCAACGAGCGCCCTCTAGCGAGCTTTGGCATTGCTACATAAAGCACTAATGCGATTCATGGATTACGACATTTACTACCGACGTTTAAAATCGCATAAACATCGAAAAAAAAAGAGAAACAATTCTTTAATAAATGAGCACTCATGTATTACATACATTGTAAAGGAAAAGACTAACTTTCAATAGTGGCGGCCTCATCCATTTCGATGTTAGGGTTAACTGATAAATTTGATTGTTCTAGTGTGCATTCAAGGCGATAAGCGCACACGCTGCAGAATCTTTCAGTTTTTCAAAACCCCACAGGGTTTTGTATTAAAAGTTAGATATTGAAATTAAAGGTAGAACAACAGTAGGAACGCCACGGACCTGTTCTGTTCGCATTTTTACTCCGCGAACATGGACTATTTCTTTGTATTTTACGGACTATTTTACGAATTTTCAATTAAATCAGACGTAATTTGTTTACACCCGAAATTGTGCGCGCTACGTCGGCGAGCACTACGGGTACCTATGGAGTCTAACAACACACGTACAGTGTTTCATACCGTAGATTATGTAAAAACGATTACCTTACCGGACGAATAACGTCCCATTGTGTGTCAACACGGTGCAGTGTTGTTGACAAGTCACCGTGACATAACTTGACACGTGACATAAATTACTGGCTGCTATCAAGGTATTTGTTTTGCCATTAAAAAATGTTTTTTAATAAACAGTACGCCACTTTTAGATATTTAGACATTGGCCAAATATAGTGCCTAAAAAGTGGTGTATACTGTATAATAGAAAGTTCATAACCACTGTAAGTGTTTTTCGTGTAATCCGATCTTTCCAGTAACTGGATGTACTATAAACTTTAGAACGTTTCGTGGAATAAAACAATTACTAGTAGAAATGCTATCAATGTCTCCCGCACCCACAACCAACCCAAGTACGGTAGGGGTGGGGGGTAGATGGAGCATGCATACCGAAAACAAGGAGGGGGTAAGGAAAGTAGAAATCCCCTTGCACCCTCTGTCAGATTTAACTTTCATTATAATAGATTCTTGCTGTATTGTTGAGTGAAAAATACAGTAAATTTGTTCTGTAATCATGTCAGATCAATCATATACTCGTATGATACACAATATAATATGTATTGAGCCTTTATTTGATGTGCCATTTACTCAGTCTTGGTCAAGGGACGTTTATGGCATATCTGCTTTGAATCCAGTGAACAAGGATTCAAGTATTACTGGCACCACTGGGTTACTTCGATGTGTCCTGCTAGCCTCGGTCGTCTAATGGGAACGTAAACCGAGTTGTCCTGTGTATCGGAGTCTGTCCTCCAAGCACGTTAAATAACCATAGGTATCTAATCGGTAGTAAGCGTAGGGCAGGGTTCCTGGATGCCTATGTATCTTTCCTCCTCTCTTTGGGGCGGCTCGAAATAACCTAAACAACGTGTTGGTGAGGCGTTAAACAATAATTAAATTTAACTTATATTAACTTGTTATTCTATGTCTTTATGTTCTTTCAGGCTGCACGTCATGTGGAAGAAGACTCCATGTACACCACTGGCCAGAGTCAATGCTGAAGTTTATGTTCGCTAATTATTGGCTTAATAAAGTATATATATGAACTAAAATATTGTCTTTATAATTATGTCTTCAACGACAAAGTGGTAGCTGAGACAGAATATATTTGGCCTTTTCGTTCGTCCGTCACAAATCTTGTCTGCGCTACTTGTTGGATTGTGACGAAACTTTGTACGAAGCATCTGTATGTGCATATCAAATATTGAAGGTCAAGGGCGCCGTGACGCAGTAATGATAATGAAAAACCTTGTCTGCACTATCCACTTCCCCAGAAGCAAATCTCATCAAAATTCATGGTTTGAGTGCATTTGGTGAGAGAATGATGCCTTTTGATTTTGAGGTCACCGTAACAAGATAATGTAAAGTGTTGTAAACTGTAAGTCCACTTTCCCTAAAGCAAATCTCATGAAACTTAATGAATGGAGTGCTTGTGGCGAGAGGGTGATCCTTTTGATTTTAAGTGGGTCAATGGTCAAGGTCACTGACCGGATAATGAAATGCATGGTCCGCACTGTAACTTCTCTTAACTTTTCCTGAAGGAAGTCTCTTGAAACGCCATGAGTTGGCTGCCTGTGAAAAGACTATTGCACCGTTTGATGATTTTGAGGTTAATAGGTCAAAAGTCAATATCACCCTAAAACGATCATGAAATTGGCCACAATGTTACTCTTTATTTGCTGAAGCAAATGCATGTATCATGAAACTACATGGGTTGACTGCATTTGGTGAGAGAATGACCTCTATTTAGTTCGAGATCAAATGTCAAGGTCACTCATCCGATCATGAAAACCATTGTCCGCATCGTAACTCTATTTTCCCTGAAGTAAATATATTCAAACGTCATGGGTTGACGGCCTTTGGTAAGAGTGTGATCCCTATTAATATTGAGGTCAGTGAATCTAAGGTCAATGTCACAGTGACTTGATCATGAAAAATCATGTCCGCAATGAAACTCTTTTTTACTTTCTCTAACATTGTCTTAAGCTAATTTTATAAAACGCCATACTTTGACTGCCTTTGGTGAAATGATAATCCCTGTTTATGTTGGAGTCAATAGTTGAAAGGTCAGGTACCATGACCGGAAAATGAAAAGTTTTGCCCTCACAGTTTTTCCGCATCACCTAAAGTAAATTTCATAAAACTTCATTGGTGGACAGTGGAAAGAGGATGATCCGTTTGATTTTAGGTCAAAGGTCATGTTTCCTGCTGACATCCACTATCAAACATGTATTAACAAGGATAAGCAGTTTCACCGATAATGTCGCCGGTGAACCAAACAACTTGTTGTTAAATTACAGAAGTCAACAGTGTGTACGACAAATATTCCGATCATCCATTTCTTTTTAAAATCATATATTAAAAAATAATAATATTTAAACAAACAAAACATGCTATTTGATGAAAACTGACGTATTCGAATGTTCAAAGTAGCGATATTTGCAGAATATAGTAGACTGCTGAACACAAACATGTATATTTTTTCAGGAAAAAAAATATTCTATGAATATAGTATTCATCATCGTTATATATTTTCAGAGAAATGTTTAATATGCCTGTTTTCAAATACTACAGATCGTAACATACCGCACATGTATATTCAGTATTTACTTTCATTATAGTAGTGAGTATGACTGCGTTCTGGAACAGATATGCAACCACAAAAATAAATATAAAAGAGTAATATATATATATAACAGACCCGCACATTTTGGATTCACGCGTACAGTGTTTCATAACACCACACATCTGGCAAGTGCTCCATTGACACAATGTCATGTCCACATGTTTATGTTATGCAATCTTCGAGTCTACACTATATAATGTTTGTTACTGACAGTAGCATGTCTGTTACTCGTCAGTCATTTATTTACTTGGTTAAAGGGACACATGCCAATTTTGCTTTCTTTAAAACTCGAGTCGCCCCCTCAGTTTTAAACGAACAGTTGAAAAAAAATACTTCTGCCTGTTTAACTTATATTAGTTTATCGCTTTTTCTGATTTCGAAAATTAACTCTGCAACGTATATTGCCGCCATCATAATTTCATTTTCCGATATACCGTTGCAACATTGTTTGTTAAAATAAAATGGGCATTCTGACATAAACCCAAAGCATGTATAGATCAAAAATTTAGTCTAAAAATCATTGACACATACATTTTAAATATATGTGTTTACATAACGAAATTATTTAATAGTTTCTGTAGCCGGTAGTCTTTATAAATGAATATGAATGTTGCCGTCTTTGGGTCGGACGATACTGTTAGTTAATTAGTACTTGTCTCCGTTTATTGAAATTCTACATAAATACAGAAGAGAGATGTATCTATACGATTTTGTTTTTATTCTCGCTTCTAAAATGACGAAATAAATCGATTTGAATAAAAGGCGCATTCTCAGAAAAACACAACGTAGTGTGTGTACGGGGTGGAGGGGAAAGCCGACTGGGTTGGAGGGTTGCTACCGTAATGTTGTCCTCATAAATACTGTGAACATTCTACATCAATGATATAACAACACCTGAACAATGCTGAAATCGATTTATCTCTTATAAATGAATTCAAAATTCCACAATTTTATTCCGTGCGAACATCGATTTGGAACGTCGATTTCGGCGATTACGGTGTACTTCGTTAATTTTCGGGGAAAAAATTACTTGCCTACGATTTTTGTTATTCAATATTTTACACATCGACAGAAGAAAGATGTATCGACGGGTATATGCTTTTTTTTTTTTTCTCGGTTCTGAAATGATGAAATAAATTGAATTTGATTAAAACTGCGCATTCGCAGCTATATACAACTTAATCAATACGGTATGGAGGGTGATGGGGGTGGTATGAGGGGCGGGGTTGCAGGGATACTACCGTAATGGTGTCCTTGAGAAAAACTGTGAACATTCTACTCTAATAATTTATTAAATACAGAACAATGTTGAAATCAATATATCTCTTAAAAAGGATTCGTAATTTCACGGTTTAATATCCCGCGTGAACATTAACTTCGAAAGGCGATTGTTCATATTTTAGCGAATACGGTGTACTTTGTTAACTTTGGGGAAAAAAAGTACAGTTTCTGATTGACTTTAAATTTTGGTTTTTGATAGTAGACATGTCAATGAACACTTTCATAAACAAAAATCATTCTCGCTGTTAAAACTTTATTTTTTCGCTTTTTTTTCGGATTCAGTAAATTAGCACTGCAACATATATTTTCACCATCCTCATTTGCTGTCCCGACGTACCGTTGCAATTTGGTTTGTTAAAACCTATATTGAGCACTCTGGCATAAACCAAAAGCAAGTATAGATCAGAAATTTAATCTGGAATGCATGGATACATACATTTGAAATATATTTATTGAAATAATGGAATTATTTCAATTCTTGTGTACCCGGTCGCGTCTGTAAATGTATATGCATTATGCCGTCTTTGAGTCCGTGGGTCATGTAAGTTAATTTTGGGGGAAAAAAAGTAATTGTCTTCGATTTCATTAAAATCTAGCATATGGACAGAGAAAAATTTGTCTACGCGTACATGCATGTTTTTATTTTTATTTTCGCTTCTAAAATGACGAAATAAATCGATTTTGATTTAAAAGCGCATTGTCTGCAATTTACACCTTAAAACAACCTAAGTTCATCCCTTTGAAAAAAACTTTAACTATTAATAGGAATTGCACGAAGTGTACACCGATTATATCCGACCAATGTAATTTGTGAATATTATTACGTTATCAACGATCTGTGATTGTGTTTTGTCATAGATAAGAGGTGTATAAATCTGACCAGTGACAATTTTCCTGAAAATGTCATTTTCTTACCGATTTATCACGTGACATTGTTTAATAGTATTCCTATGTCATATGGCTGGCGTTCCTACTGTAATTTGAGTTTTCAGTACTACCATAGGTTTAAATATATGTATTGGTGCAAGATAATAAACAGTTTGGAATATGTAAAGCAATTTATTTGCACTATTCAAACGTGTAAAAAGTTAAAACAATAAATAAAAAATAACAGAATGCCTTGACTTAAAAAATAGCAAAATTTCCGTTTGACTCTTTAAATGTATCCTGGTTCGTAACCTAGGATAGCACAAATTGCTGTCCCGCAATGAATATTCTTGTAAATAACATGTAGTTTTAGTTACATTCATTCATAAAATAGGAAATATCAATATTTTTCCACACCAAAAAATCACATTAAGAATTGACACTTTCTCATTTGATAATTCGAGCTTCCATTGGGATTCGAACTCGCAGGATTGAGAGGCGAGACAGTTTTAGACGCAGCGTCTTCACTATCCCGGCTACGGCGGCAATTTTAGGGTAAGACATAGGAGATAAAAATCTATTTAGTATGTACTAAGGCGGATTCAGGGATAAGGCGGACCCAGCACCCCAACCTCTAAAATCCCACTAGTATAACCTATGCATGCCGGATTACCTGTGGCGCGCACCATTTCTATTGTTAGTCATCATGTGATTTAACATAAAATTATTCTGGAAAAATACAACAGAATTCACTAAACGTCATATAGAAAAACATTTTATTTCAAAGGATCCTCCGTTGCCCCGACTCCTTTCAAACCATTTTTAGTGATCAATTATTGAGGCAAGCCCCTTTAAACTCCAGCCGCGTCTGGGTGGTTGTATCGAAGACTGTGTTAATAAATAATAACTTGAAAGGTCGATACAAATGACGTATATATATATATATATATATATATATATATATATATGTACGGAGAAATATTTGTGAACTACCAAGGACAGACAACCTTCGGACGAACTACGGCAGGGCGCCTAGCTATGACGAGATGAACAGAAATCAAGCATATGCATTCACTCCTTAAAAAAGATAGCTGCATCACACATTGATGAACTGTATCTCTACATCATAACACACTCGCCTTGAGGCACAATTAAGATATAGACGCATACATACATACAATTATAGCTCATATGAGTGGGTCACATTTAAGCATTCAACCACACACAGCTATATTGAGACAGTGACAATGAAAGGTGCCGGATCTTGGGGATACTGTGAATTCTGTAAATATAATAAAGGGAGATAATTTGAACTCAATACGGCAACTTTCGAAATAATATCTCGTAAGAGATTCACGTTCACAAAGCAGAATTATATATAGGGAGAAAGATTTGTGATCTACCAAGGACACACAACCTTCGGACGAACTACAGCAGGGCGTCTAGCTATGACGAGATACACAGAAATCAAGCGTATGCATACACTCCCTATAAAGGATAATTGCAACACACGTTGATGAACTGTATCTCTAGATCATAACACGCTCGTGTGGAGGCACAATTAACATATAGACGCATACATACAAACAATTATAGCTCATATGAGTGGGCCACATTTAAGCATTCAACCACACCCCAGCTATATTGAGACAGTAACAATGAAAGATGCCGGATCTTGAGGATACTGTAAATTCAGTAAATATAATAAAGGGTGATAATTTGAACTCAATACGGCAACTTTCGAAATTGGGATCTCGTAAGAGATCCACGTTCACCAACTAGAATTATATATAGGGAGAAATATTTGTGAACTACCAAGGACAGACAACCTTCGGATGAACTACGGCAGGGCGCCTAGCTATAACGAGATATACAGAAATCAAGTGTATGCATACACTCCCTAAAAAGGATAGCTGCAACACACGTTGATGAACTGTATCTCTACATCATAGCACACTCGTCTGGAGGCACAATTAACATATAGACGCATACATACATACAATTATAGCTCACATGAGTGGGCCGCATTTAAGCATTCAACCACACACAGCTATATTGAGACAGTGACAATGAAAGATGCCGGATCTTGGGGATACTGTGAATTCTGTAAATATATTAAAGGGAGATAATTTGAACTCAATACGGCAACTTTCGAAATTGGGATTTCGTAAGAGATTCCCGTTCACAAAGCCGAATTATATATAGGGAGAAAGATTTGTGAACTACCAAGGACAGACAACCTTCGGACGAACTACAGCAGGGCGCCTAGCTATGACGAGATACACAGAAATCAAGCGTATGCATACACTTCCTAAAAAGGATAGCTGCAACACAAGTTGATGAACTGTATCTCTACATCATAACACGCTCGTGTGGAGGGACAATTAACATATAGACGCATACATACAAACAATTATAGCTCATATGAGTGGGCCACATTTAAGCATTCAACCACACACAGCTATATTGAGACAGTGACAATGAAAGGTGCCGGATCTTGGGGATACTGTGAATTCAGTAAATATAATAAAGGGAGATAATTTGAACTCACTACGGCTACTTTCGAAATTGGGATCTCGTAAGAGATTCACGTTCACAAACCAGAATTATATATAGGGAGAAATATTTGTGAACTACCAAGGACATACAACCTTCGGACGAACTACTGCAGGGCGCCTAGCTATGACGAGATACACAGAAATCAAGCATATGCATTCACTCCCTAAAAATGATAGCTGCCACACACGTTGATGAACTGTATCTCTACATCATAACACACTCGTATGGAGGCACAATTAACATATAGACGCATACATATATACAATTATAGCTCATATGAGTGGGCCACATTTAAGCATTTAACCACACACAGCTATATTGAGACAGTAACAATGAAAGGTGCCGGATCTTGAGGATACTCTGAATTCAGTAAATATAATAAAGGGAGATAATTTGAACTCACTACGGCAACTTTCGAAATTGGGATCTCGTAAGAGATTCACGTTCACAAACCAGAATTATATATAGGGAGAAATTTTGTGAACTACCAAGGACAGACAACCTTCGGACGAACTACGGCAGGGCGCCTAGCTATGACGAGATACACAGAAATCAAGCGTATGCATTCACTCCCTAAACAGGATAGCTGTAACACACGTTGATGAACTGTATCTCTACATCATAACACACTCATCTGGAGGCACAATTCACATATAGACGCATACATACATACAATTATAGCTCATATGAGTGGGCCATATGTATATGTATACAAATACTGACATAAATATAAATCGACAGAAATATAAATAATATGTATTTATTAATCTGATTTTGTATTGGCTTTTTTCTACACAAACCCCTGTGAGCCTACTAAAACCCAGGTTGTTATACAACTTTGAGATCAGCCACAATATTTTCGCGGGCTTTGAATTTAGTCTGCATTCGTTATCGTAGTTAGTTGTACAGGTCTATTAGGCACTGCACGCTTATCTTATTAACGGAATTGAAATGTTCGCGTTGCATTCCTGTCATAAATATTTATTTCAATATACTAGTAGTGGATAATGAACGTGATGTATTACATGCGTTTACAGTATATTACTGTGGACTGAACCAGAGGTCATGGTTCGATTACTGGATGGGGTCATGTCTCGGATTATTTTTAAACGCTCTCCCCGAGTACCATATTGAGTCGCTAAATGTACTATTGCTCGGTTACGGATTGAACTATTGCACGGTTGGCATATTTCCCATTAGCACTGTTAAAACTATTTGATCAAACATGAAAACTGTATATAAAAATAACAGCAAGTTACTGGATTGTCCAACATTAGACGTGAGAAGCATGGCTCATATGGTAGTATGTACCTGCCATAGAGATATGAATCCCGTGCCTTTATGAATCAGCAGGGACCCGGACCGACACCCGTAAGAACTTTTCCGGCTAGGTTTCTGGAGCATCACGCAATGCCTGCTTAAATAACCACAGTATTTCAATAGTACCACAACTGCATGCAGAAGACTTACCAAAGAGAGGAAAGACAAACCGATATTGTCAGTGCTCGAAGACCACTGTTGAAGAACTGCTCATTTCCAACATTGTCATTGTTTAAGTTCAATATAATCTCGTTCGTTTTCGTCGGATGTCTCGATCTGTATTTGGAAACTTAACACCGCCATTCTGAAATAACAAAGCCCAAAAAAAATGAATAGCAAGATGTTGTAATGAAGTTGTTACAAAAACAATTCGATATTGAGACATGTTTTCGAAGTGGATACTAGTGGATACTATAGACAGCTACTATAGACAGTTATACATAATCTTGTTTTTGTTTTTGAGAACGGGAGACACTTTTAACACTGCTAAATGTTACCAAAATTGTCTTACTAAGATTAACGTATAGGATATTAACACTTTATTGGTCAACAACACTTTAAAGTGAAATGAAGAATAGTTTTCGGTACGCAAAGAACTACGAAAATATTCACTTAAAGCTACAGAGTCTCTATATCAATCGATTGCTTCTTTGTAGGCGTTTCTTTATTTGTAACTTCATGTTCACCAGCTCATGTCGAAATCATGTATTTACACGAGTAAATATAGCGCAGGAAATCATTTATTGTATATACTTCGACCAGTGTACATCGTACCTATACACAGGTAAAAGTATTTTTTACAGAAAAAAAAAGTTAGCCGCTTTCGGGGCTCGAACACACGACCTTCTGATTTCAAGTCCGTTGCTCTATCCACTGAACTACAACGGTACTTGAGAAAATAGTATATTAACTACCATTTATTATAAGGCAAAATAACTTAACATATGTGTACGCAACTCAAGATGAATCAATACATATATAGTCCATCTTGCCGCACGTTTAAATTAACATTGCCTGGTGTTATACTATATGACTAATACTTCGCCTCAAAACAACCATATCTCGACTTGTTATTTAGCGCTTGATGCGTTTGTGTGCGCGCGCTTGTTATTACGTATTGCCTATTTACTGTTAAAAATGTTGCAACGTGCCAATAAATAGCAGTGGTCTAGTGGTTTAGCGTACATCTTTCAAAACGTGAGAGGCTGAAGATGTTTTAGAGAATTTCTGAACAGAGAGTGGAATAGTAGCAAACTTGTCGGAGTCTATTGGCCAGGTTAACATGGTCTGCGCTGCGAAAAACCTGGTAGCTGGTTTCTCAACCCTTCTCGCATCGGCATACGATTTGCCAGATTGAGTGGGCGGAGTAAGACCCTAACAAGTTTCTAGCTTCAGGAAAAGAAATGACAGACAGACGGACAAAACTGAAGCGATATTAATATCCCTTGTTTTTTCAAAGCGTGTGAATAAAAATGCATATTCATTTCACTCTGGAAACACTTTCAAAATGGTCCGATTGGCATTATTTGGAAATGATAAGCATCTGCGTCAGCTAGGCAGTCAGTCTGAAACCTGCTTATATTGGAAAAGACTAGGTATGATAAGGGACAAAATTGGCCCCCAATATTGAAAGTTTTAATGCACAAGTTTTGAATATCAAATTTAGCTACAAATGAACGAAATATATATTAAAACTCTTTACAAGTACGTTTGAAGGCTCTAAATGAGTTTAAGAGCCTCACAAGCAAGGCCTTTTCTTTCAAAAAATGACATTTTTGTTCATTTTCAGCAGTTTTCGATCAGTTTTTGGTCCTGGAAATACAGAGCGCACCCTCGAGCACAGCTGATGTTTTGTTGAAACAGGTACTTGATAGGGATGCATCATCAGCCAAAAACCTGTGTGTGCTCGGAGACGCGCTCTATTTTTTTAGGATCAAAATCTTGCCCAGAAAGGTCCAAAATCTACAAAATATAACAAAATTACCAAATATACCGTTTTTTGAGACCTTATTAAATCTTCTAGATACATAAAATAAATAAAAATATGTTTTGAAGATAGAAGATGATCAATTTACTTCTATATGCACAACACATTATATGTAAATATTATATTTTAGCATTTTGAATATATTGGGGGCCAAAATACCTCCTTATCATACGTTGTCCTTTGTTTCTGAAATGCTGCTATAAATTCAGACATTACCTGTAAAACATATCAGATATATATTCTACGTCTAAAACAACCTTGTAATTTACTATAGCACAATACATTTTGTAATCGGATAATACATGTTTTTTGCTAATTCAATTTTATCTCCATATCAACATGCGCGGAACCAGTTGAATGGAGACTCAAACTTACAGGATTGTATAAATGTCCGAATTATTAACTAAAACATCGTTTACAATTATATATCGTGTATTATATTGATAAGATCAATAGGAAACCATTCGTTTTAATGTGGCGGGCGAAGCAGCTAAATAGCTAAAACTTTAAACAGTGTTTACGTTAAGAATGATCTATTGATAGTCTGATATTCTAATATTTAATAAATACCTACATATAATAATACTGATATATTTATAAAAAAAATAACATGCATGCAATACTTAAAATTGTTATCCTTAAACTGTTAAGTTGCGGACTGTAATTTAAAATGAATAGTATAGTACTACTACTGTCAACTTACAAATCACGTTCTACAAATATTTTACAAATTGAATGTAAGATTTGTCCCAGACAGCGAGAAGATCTTAGAGTTATATATTGCAAAACAGAATAAAAATTGTATTTGTTTATAAATTATTAATGTACTCTCACGCCATTGCACGCACATGTTCTTCTGTTTTTCAATTCAAATCAATTGTTAATGCGTGTCCATTGTGACAATGTACAAGTGTTCTTATACTTATTTCGTTTTATAGAATGATGTTACTATAGTAGATACAACTGGAATCGGGGAAACGGATGAAATGAAACAGTTGCTTATGGCATACCTCCCAAAAGCTGTTGGATTTCTTTACATTATAAATGCCGAAAATGCAGATGGAATACAGACTGACAGAGTAAGATTGCGTTAATGTCAAGTCTACCCAAATCAGTAATGTTATGACGATTGAGGCAAATCACTGTGGTTTTAAAGTAGTCTACCATTGAAACCGGTGATAGGGCATGAGACATTTTTAGTCTTATACTACATCTTATTGAACAGATTCAATAAAACCAAGTCTGTTATTTGAATATTTTGTTTCTGTTCATTGCTTCCGAAGGATCATTTTTACTGGTTTTATTGCGTTCATTTAGTGCAGGGTGGCGACCGCGCAGCGAATCAGTGGTGATATTACTTACTGATCATTTGGAATCATCGAGCCCAATAGTTCGCTTGAAAGTATAATTCCTCTTAACCCGATGCTTGGGGCGTTAGAGTTTTTTTTATTTCCTCTCAGGAACAAACTCAAAAAAACAGAATCTACTACTTTTTGCTCTGTGTGTGCTCGTTCCTTCCAAAATATCCCCTATACTTTATTAATTAATAGATACGTTATATAAAATATATGTCATATTGGTGTAACATTTACGCCATTAATATTTTATCCATCCCATCATGGATTGGGCATATGTTTTAGTACGACTGTGTCCACTTCATCTGAGGCGATTTCATTAAATGCTTATTACGAGGCAAACACTACTGCTCTAATGTCATTTCTTTTGTAGATTAAACAAATAATAAAGGATCAATACGACTTTTGTGACAAACATAATGTTCCCAATGAACCCAAATTGTGCACCGTTTTTATTCAACAATTGGGATCAAATTTCATGGCATGATGAGTATGATGATGATAATGAAGGCCATGCAAAAGAACGGTACGATTTGTCTACATGATTATAATACTGTCTGGACATTTCAACAAATATCCATGTCAAAATTGAAGACTCGTAACTCATTTATGTTATTTTAAGATTAGTACCGTGTATTGTAAACATCAGTCGGAAGAGAGCATTTATTTTTTTACTGTATTTAGTTTATGTGATATTCCATATAAAACACTAACGACTTTGTGGAGCTATAGACTTCCATTTAAATTTCACTTTGATCACGTTTTGGTGTTTTTATGGTTAACACGTTTAACTTTAAATTGACATCCTATAACACTTGTATTAATGACGTATATTGTAAGATAATCTACTGCTGTTGCAATGTTACAATGTTGAGGCACGAGTTCGGCATTTATGTAATCGTTGAAATGCACAATTTCTGTATCCCCAGACCGATTGACAAAGTCCAGGATAACGTTTGGAGAGCCTATATTAAAAAGCTTCAGAGTATTTGGACAGACTCTGAACCACAACAAGTCATGCAGTTCCGTGTACTGCAGTTATACAATTATTAAACCTTTCACTGTACCCTAAATAGCGAAATATATTACAATTAAATACCTCATAGTATTAATATAAGGATATCTAACGCTGTTAACGTGCCACGTGAACGCCTGGATACCTTATACTCAGACGGTGTTAGGTTTAGTGCAAAAATACCTATACTATTATTGTTGGGGGCGGGAGGATTTTTTAGATAGCATGGAACAACGATGGAACCCCTGATAACAGAACCTGTTATTCGCCAAATCAATGTAATCTGAACTAATGAGATACTGCGTTTCTTCTTTTACAAAACGGTATCTTATCATGCACTGTAATAACCAACGCGTAGAAATCAGAAGAGTGTTAACAACAAAAGAAAAACGTTAAATGGATACACGGAAACCTTGACTTAAAAAAAAAAGTTCAACGCAAAATTTGTATGCGTATTATAAACTGCTGATTATACATGTGTTACACCGATAGTATATTTAAACCCAAGGCAAAACGATATATCAAAAATCGAAAATGTATTATTATATAATTATATTCAAGCAGGTTTAAATCAAAATGATCCTGGTCGATCAATAAATCGATTGAAGAAAACGATTGACGCATGTCTTGGACTGACAGACAAAATCCTGGATGTGACTATGTAGCGATTCTTTACCGTTAAACTGTAGGCCTAAATCTCATATTTGTAGATAAATAAGGGGCCTTTGAAAAGTAATAATCAGTTTTCAATACATAATCAAATAAACATCAATACAAATTTATAATGTACCATTAGAAAGTTTGAATTATGCTCTATCGATATATTGTTGTTGTTTTATTGAATGGTGCTATTAAGCCATTTTCAACACATGTAAGGTTATATATGACGGTCGATTGTTTTGGTAAACCATCCACTTTTACTGGTTAGAACCAGTACTGTACACCTCCCGCCATCCGAAAGAATCAGCACTTCCTCACTTAAAAGATCTAAATCTGATAAGAATTGCACGGGTTCTACGTGCGGGCAAGTTTAAAACGTTGTTAAATATGACAAGGTAATTGATATTGGGTGAACAATTACAAGGCAAAATGTAAAACAGTTTAGGAGGAGAAGAGGGAAAAAACAGAATGATTTCATCTCGAAGTGATCAAACTTCAGTATTTTAACTCATGCTTCGAGTCAATGACTTTAATGAAATACACCTGCAATTCACTGTAAAACAACAAATATCCTCTGACGGTCAGTGGAAACGCACCATTACCCCCATATGTTTATGCTGTTGGATTATTCGCTAACCATTTGGAATAAAACTGCTGAACCAATATTATTTTTATTTTATAAGTATTTAATCTGATACCTAACTTGTCTTACATGCTTATTCGTAGGCTTTTATGACAAGCAGTTACAGTTATTTTATTTGTCATTTAACATTGTTTACTATGGAGAATCATCAAAATAAAACTGTTCCACTCAGTTTAAACCTGAAATAATATGTCTCTTAACAACTTCCAACTGACTTTACTGGCCTTTTTATTGTATGACTTCCGGCAGTATTATGCAAAGAAAAAATTCCGGAGAAAATGATTTCTTTGTGCGATGTAACTCAAGAAACCCAGAAATACACGTGCATTTCATAACAACAATGTGGAATGCACTAAATCCCGATATGCACGTACATTTTTTAAATATCGACTCTTTATATGGATTTTATCACATTTTGTCCAAAATGACTCAAATTCTAACTTTTAGAATAATTTGTTTTGATGTGCTTATTAATACTTTGTTGTGTGTTATTTTGTGCTGCCCTAGAAAGAGTGGACGTATGCATACGAAGTCATGCTCTGCCTTTTTTAAAATAAAATATTCGGTAATTTGATCGGGATATACACCGATACAAAGGTTGGCCCGATTTTCGCCCCCTTTCGAAGAACGAGGCTAGGGAATGTCAAAGAAACTCAGTGGTGCCAGTGATGTTTGAACTAAAGATCAAAAGATTCAGAGTTAAACCCGCTTTCCACTGTGACATATTATGAACATTAACTCAATATACAGATCGTGTATCAAAATTAAAAATGGTTTTAATCGTATTCTGTGATACTTGTATACTGTATTTACATTTAATCCATGTACATTGTATTTGCAATTTTCTTAACAGGCAAGAGGAAAAATCAATCAATGCATAGGTATCATTCAGGATCAAGAAACATTTACTCGACACAATATTTTAAAAGTTGTCGTTGACAGCTTGGAACATGGATTGGAACCTACGAAAATGTAACAGTTATACATATATTTAAAGAGTGTATATGTGTGAGTGTTAAATCAAATTTCGAAGTATAACAAATGCTCGCATAAAAGTAAAACGTAGGATATTCTTACTCAATTTTGCGATACTTTGTTTGCATACAACTATCATATAAACCAATTATAACGTTGTGTCCCAGTTGAGAGTCAGTGCAAACATACAAATCAAAATTATTCGATCCGAAGTACCGCAAACCATGATTTTTCAGGTCAAATAGAATAAACAACTATAGTCTAAAGTAAGAATGTTGATAAGGTACGGCAGTTGCTTAATTGTTCTTTTAACATAATTGCATGTACGGCAAAGACGACAAATGTTAACTTTCAATTTTTTTTTCAGATGATTGAAAACTTGTTGTGCTCGTCTGTTATCGTCTGTCAAGAGGTACATGAAAACAGCAAGATCGACAAAAGATGAAAAAAAGAAAATGAAAAAGAAATTCCTAAAGCATAAGCCATTCTATACATACACCGGCTACGTCACAACTGACAATAGGCCTCTATACTAAGACGCATCACTTTTGTCTACCTCCGCACCGCATTACCGCTATTGCTTATTCCGCATTACCGCAAGTGATTATTTTGTATAATAAAATCGAAGTACGTAGTCCTATCCGATGTCAATTATTTTCAAAAGTATGCTATAATATCTGTGACTGAGGTGAGGGATCGATGCGCTAAGGTATAATTTATCTGACTGACATACTTTTTCAGTAAATAATGCTTTAAATAAGATATTTGCACCAAAGGTGTGATAGCGTGTCGAATCTGCAGGTGTCAACAACATGCTTTATCATCAATGGAAACTAAAATAGGCGTCTCTTTCTCTTTTAACGTGGTTTGCTGAACAACATATTGTCTGTTCTTTAAAACCGATCTGATGTATATGGGCCTAAAAGTAAGGAAGTTATGTCAGTTTTATGATATTTTCTACCCCACCACCTTCTTTTTACCTGGCCCATATTTGATATTGTTGGATACATTGTCGTAGAAACGTTTCAGTTATTGGAGGGGTGGGGGAGTGGGAACTGTTTGAGATAAAACATATTTGGCAAGCAGAAACAAAAATAGAAGAAAGTAAGTTTGTTTGATTTATTTGTGGGAGGAGACAGAATATGTTTAAGAGCATAATAAAACAACATTCATGCTCAATGGTATCAATAGGAGATACAACATGTATTCATAATTTTGATAGAGCATCATCAAAACAACTGACCAATCAGTGACCAGAAATAAGACATACCTAATACATTCTTGTAGGTGATAAACTCGGTCTTTATCATTGATGTTCAACCAAGTTTACTGTTAAAATTAAGGTATCTACAGTGTGATTGTTTTAAAACCCTGCATATTTCATGCACATTCATGCAAATTGATTCAGTATGTGTATCTTTCAAAATCCAAATCTTGAAAATTATCGTCTTTTTACTCTGCCAAATTTGTTTATTGTACTATAGAGCCTAAGGATAAAAACCGAGTAACACAAATTGTATCACCTACTGACAATAAGATGAAATCTCAACATCTCTGCAATGAACAATTATGAATTAGTTACAGAATGTCCAACTAGGTATTCTTAGCATATTCCATGAAATATATTGAGGCGTTGGATATTTTATAACTGTTCTATTGCTAGCCACACACCCCTTGTATGATATCTGGTATAACGGCATACTTTTTGAAAAGTGTGCCATTATACGAAATATTGGTACACTTTCGTCTTCCTGTATTGAAGATATATGTATAGCTATGAATAATCTTTTCGTGCTATCTCAGTTTAAAACACCAATATGGGTACATTCAATTTAAATTAATTTTACTGTCATGGCAGATATTTTGAGGGATTTAATCATAGAATAATAATTTTTAAATAAATGTTATTGCTTTCTGTTAATGATACAACGTTTAATGTGGTTTATTCAACGTAACATTATACATCTCTATATATAAATAAGTACTGAAAAGGTGATCCATTGGAAGCAACAAACACAAACAATAGAGAAAAGTTGCAGACTCGGTTTTATTGAGTCTGTTCATGAGAGGTAATTATAATATGCAACACCTCTCACGCCTCCTAGCACCGGCTAAAGCGATATTCTACTTTAAAGCTATACAGAATGGGCCTGATGATCCCAAACGACCAGTAAATAATAACACTACTGACTTTTTGTCAGCATAATACTTGCACTATACCTACTGAGCTATGGAAGACATATGGTTAGGATTCAGTTATTTACCACGTGGCTGTGTTCAGTATCATCGGCTGTCGATATTGTATTGAGGTAGCTATTGCAGTCTACGGTAGTTACAGTTATGCCATAGCAATGTATATGGCATACTAGTACCTTTTGAAATAATAAAGTAATGTAGACCTTTTATGTATGCAGGTAATCATGTATCCATGGGTGTATTGTAGAAAGAGGTTACTCCATATGCACATTAAAGATCTCACTGAAGGTCTGTGTTAATCAGTGATACAAACAACTAAAAACCCTTCTTCGAAATGAGGCTGCCATGACATTAAATTAAAAATGATTGTATTCAGTATCAGTAGAAAGATTTTAGCATCTGCATACCCTAGTTAAGTAAAGCAAGAAATCAGGACAGATACTCATAAGGTGATAACAGCAGTCAGCAGCTAGCATTTGTGCCAGACCATAAAGGAAGTGGGACATAATAATAATAATAATAATAATAATAATAATAATAATAATAAATTCTTTATTTAAAGAAGGTTAAAACATTATGACATACTATCAAGATATACACATCATATTTTCAATGCGGCCTTCTGTACATGAATTAACAAACATTTAGTGCTTTTAACAAATACACTAACAATAAAAACATTCAATCTTCCACAAACACTCAGTTATATTTGAATATAGAAGAAATCTAAGAAGTCTTACATAATTCATAACATTCATGTTAATGTGCATTTTGCAATAAACATTTTATAATTATATTTAAATGACTGGATAGTAGGAAGAGAACGTATGTCGACCGGTATATTGTTCCAAACGTGTCGACCAAAGTCGCTAAATGTGTCTTTCATGTATTTAGTTAGCGGTTTTTGTGTAACAAGATCATTTCGTGTAGCTGATCTGAGATTATACCTATTATTACATGAGAATGTCAAAAGTTGTGATATGTAATTAGGAGCTAGGTTGTTTATTGATTTATATATCAACACACCAGTATGATAATGACATCTGTTATGAAAAGAAAGCCACTGAAGTTCAACGAACATATCCTTAGAATTAGTTCGAAAAGGTTTGTTTAATATTATTCTAGCTGCTCTTTTTTGAATTTTATGTATTTTATCTTCTATTTTTTTGCTTTTACCCCATACAGTACAGCAATAATCAAATGTAGACATAATTTAGGCATTATAAAACATAATTTTCATATCATATGTTAAATAGTAAGATATACGTTTCAATAAGGCAATTTTAGAATTGAGTTTGGAACACATTTTGGCTATTTGTACATTCCAAGACAAAATTCTGTCAACATAAACTCCAAGGACCTTTTGAACTGCGACATTTTCTATACATAAACTATCAACAGTTAATTTCAATATATCCACATGTTTGAGCCTGTGATTAGTTCCTATGACCATGCATTTAGTTTTCGCTGGATGTAATGACATATTATTCAAAATACACAACTTATTTATAATATTCAAACGATCTTGAAGTCTATTTTGTACATCCAAAATATTATAATCAGATTCGTATACTGTAGTATCATCTGCATAAATATCTGTATTTCCAGAGGTAGATGCGAATGCAATGTCATTTATGTACAATAGAAATAGCAATGGACCTAGTATTGATCCCTGAGGAACACCTGAAGTAACTTTAAGCATCTCGGATTTTAAAGTTTTAGCCTTTATCAATTGTTTTCTATTCGAAAGATATGAATCAAATAATTTAACGGTATTGTCTGAAAAATGGTAAAGTTTCAATTTGTGTATCAATATTCTATGGTCTACAAGATCGAATGCCTTTCTTAGATCAAGAAATACAGCTCCAATTAATTTACCTGAGTCTATATCTTTTAACCATGCTTCTATTAACCGTGTCAGAGCAGTATGACATGAATGATATTGTCTGAAACCTGACTGGGTCTCGTGATTAACATTATACGTCTTGAAATAGAATAGTATTTGAATGGCTATATGACGCTCAAATATTTTTGAAATTGTTGGTAAGATTGAATTTGGACGATAATTACATGGGTCGTCTTTATTTCCATTTTTGTGTATAGGAATCACACAAGCCTCCTTAAAAGTATCAGGGAACACTCCCGTTTGTATGCTGTTATTTATGATTGAAGCTATGGAGGATGTTATGTAATCACCACAATATTTTAAAATTCTAGGACCAACACCGTCTATACCTGTTGATTTGTTACTATCAAGTTTATCAATCAACTTTCTAACTTCAAAAGGTGTTATGAGTTTTATACTAAATGAAGCATATTTCAATTTAATATCAAGTTGTTGCCGTAATTCAGAGAAATCTCCTTTTACAAAACTCGTCTTTTGAACAATGTTTGAAATATTTATAAAATGCTCATTTAATGCATTAATAATATTTAATTGTCCTGATATGATATGATCATTTTTGATTAGCCTATCAGGAATTGAAATGCCTCCATTGTTTTCTTTTCCCGTTTTGGAAATGCTTTTTAAGTTTTTCCACATATATTTTGGGCTTTTATTTTCTTTAATAGCGTTGTTATAAAAGTTTTTCTTATTTTTCTTTATCATGGATGAAATTTTATTGCGTAATAATTTATATTGTTCAAACTGTTTTTCTTTATGTAGCTTATCTCTCAGATAAATAGCGTTCTTAATCTCATCAGTAAACCACCCAGGCTGGGTTTCATGTTTTATTCTCTTTTCTCGAATAGGTGCATGTTTTTCTAGAATAGTATTTAATATTGTATAGAATACATTTAATGACTCATTTGGATCAACAAAAAATTCAACTATTTCGAATGATGATTTTGCTAAATCATTACAGAATGTATGTTCATCGAATTTCTTAAAAGATCTGTATTTGATTGTCTCATGGGTAACTCGCCCTGACTTAACATTATGTGTCGATCGTGAAAAGCATACTGGATAGTGATCACTTATACTGTAAACAGGTACTTTAATTTCACATATTAGATCGGATCTTGTAGTATATATATGGTCGATTGTTGTAGAACTGTTTTTACTTATTCTGGTAGGCGTATTTACCATTTGATTAAGACCAAATTTTAAAATAGTATTGGCCCATCGTTGATTACTATACTTTTCAGAATCCGTTTCTGTTAAATAGTTGATATTGAAATCTCCTAATATATGAATTTCTAAATTCAAATGATCCAACTTGTCAAGCTGAGTTTCAAATAATTCAATCCATGATACTTTCGAATCAGGTGCTCGATAAACAAAATTTAATAGGAAAGCTGTACAATTAGGATACTTTATCTCTATCCATACAGACTCAATATCATCATGCTCAAGGTCGTCACGGCGTGTATGCGGAACTTTATTAGCGATATATACTAGGATACTACCTCCCTGTTTACCTTTCCTGTCTTTTCTTTCAAATGTAAAGTTGTTGATATATATATCATTATCATCGGTATTTGCAGTAAGAAAAGTTTCACAGAGCCCTAATATATCTGTCGAGTTTGGTTGGGCTAAGTGGTATTTTATTTCATCAATCTTTGGCATTATATGATGTACGTTAAGATTAGCAATATGTAATCCTTTTTTGTTATAGCTGAACGAACTAACGTTTGAATTGTTGTTCTTTAAATGTACATTATTTGTTTCAATGGTATTATCGTTATCTGTGATTACTATGTTTGTTATATTATCATTCGAAATAGCAACTTTAGTTGAGGACAGCGAAACTTCACTCACAACAGTATCGGTATTTATACAATTTACGTTAGAGGTTGAATTATTATCAGTTTCCGACGTAGAATTTATATTATAATTATTTTTAATATGTACATGCATTTGGTGTATTCCTATTAATTTATCATCATTATTGATAACTATTTCTTTTTTATGAGAATCCTTTTGCAGCAATAAATTAGAAGCACAATCACATGTAAGTTCATCACACTTGCTGCATATAGTTTGTAAATGTTCGTACATATTTTTATTCTCAAACTGTGATGAGTATTTGCCGTCATTGTCCTATTTCCTGTTTCTGTTTTTTGGCGAGTGTCCATTTCCTGTCACGTGCAATCTTTTTCCGCTACCGTTTCTATTGAGACCACAGTCCTGGGTATTGTGATTATTCATGTCACAATAGTCACAGTATCGCGAATAGCCGCGATTTGAAACTATGTGTCTGCCTCCGTTATCACCCGCGCGTGCACTCCATCCAAATATTGATCGGTGGAAAGGTTGACTTCGACGTTGATGCTGACTAAACATGCCCACGGAAGGACTGCCGCCGGTACTATGTTCATTTGATTGATTTGCACGATTTGCAGTACAGTTGGTTTCAGTTGATGAGCGTTTCTTGACTACATTAATCCATTCATTGAAGCACATGAGTAATGTACTCGAACCACGACCGTTGAGATGGATTCCATCAGGTGAAAAGTAGTGTCTTGCCGGTTTCTTGTTCATATAGGTGAAGAATATATTACTTTGAACAAGGCAAGCACCGGTATCTAGGCAAATCTGTTTTAAAGCATCATTGTATGCTGCTACTTCTGCATCTTTCCTGGGACACAGAGTACTAAGGTACACCTTACACTCCCGCCGAACTAGTGCATTGACGACGTCTTTTATTTCCGCGCCTAACGTCACGGCCGTCTTCCCGCGTGCGACGTCATTTCCGCCAATATATATGACGACGTTGGCATATTGCGCCATATTTAATTGTCGAATCCGTAACGCCAAATCTTTGACAGTCGCCCCACCTGCAGCAATAATATATGTTGTACTATTTAGGCCATTCCGTTGAATTCCTTTTAATATCGAGTCTCCTATAATCAAGGTTCGATTCTCGACGAGGGTTTTACAATTTGTTTCTTCATCCGCCCGTCTTATAGAATTTTCATTGAAGGATGTATCGCTACTATTTCGTGCATGCGAAACTGGTGTAATTGTATTCGGTGTACATTCATTGGATTAAGGAATGTTCATTTGTTCTTCTTCGGAGCTAATCTGGGTGGTGGTTTGTGTTTTTCGTATTTCGGCATTTTTTTCATGCAGTAACTTCAAGGAATCAAAGATTCCTTGAAGTCTTCTTTGTAAATTTTCATTTGTTTTTTGAAGAACTATGCTCAATCCGTTCTGTTTATCAGACAAGTTTTCGATGTTGACATCCGTGGACGAGCTGTGTGTCGTACAGTGACTTTTCATACTGCATATTTCGTCTCTGAGCTGACCAACTTGTAGTTCGGAGTGTGCAATATGACTGGACAGCTGCTCTTTCATCTCTGATATTTCGGTCCGAATAACACATAGACACTCAAGAATTGCTGTAGATATAGATGATATTTCATCACTTTTGTCTTCCATGTCATTTAGTTCATTATGGCCGCTATCATCCGGAATGCTGTGGATGTCGGAACATTCAGAAACATCATCCGGGTGTACTTCATCTACATAGCTGCTTTGAATCGCCAATACTTCGGACGATTTTTGCTTCCATTTCGGCACTACCTTGTGTATTGAAATACTGTGTGATCATTTCCTTGACACTTGTATTGAAGTCATCAATGGATATGTTGTCTTCCGTAATTTTCTTTTCGATCACTGTAAATATTTTGGGTAGGTCTAGTTGTAAAAATTGGTTTGTATTTTTTCCGTTAATCAAACAGGACGATTTTGTATGATACATATTCATTGTGTAATGTGTCGATTTACTTGAGAAAACCTTGTACTTTGTTTCAACAAGATGTCCGACTTTGTCAATCACGGGGATCTTTTTGCAAATTATGTTATTTTGCTGGGACATGAAGAACTCTTCTGTTGCAAAACGCAGCAGCTCGTATGTTCCGGCATTTAAACTAAGTTTCACGCCGCCACCAGTTTCAGTTAGCTGTAATCCCTGGTTTTCTGTCACAGAAAGTTTTTTCTTCATGGATTTAATTTCATTTAGTTTATAATTTCTCTCCTCAAATGATGATTCTGAGTTCCTTCCATCCCTAATACTTGAGATTTCCATTTGTGAAATTTGATTATTTGCTGATTTATGAACTTCTTCACATTCTATTTTTAAAATTAATATACCGTTTGATAGATAATACAATTATATCACTATTAAAATCCTTTATATTACTTTACCGATGAAAATCGACGTTATAATTAATTATTTACGATTTTTTTTACCTGAGCGTTATTTTCAAACTTGTTTACATCACACCGGATATGACGTCATGAATACACAGTCATGACCTCTTACTATCACATGAAACTATCCATCTTGCAAATGTGTATTTAAGTTCTGCATTTGCGATTGAATAGTGATTTGGGATAAACGTGTTATTTCTACAATCATGTATTTCATCACTTCACATGTAAATGATGTTTGTGTAATTATCCAATGCAGGTTTTAAATGCCTGACAGAAAAAATGTACATGTCAAGTCATAGAAAAACATTTAGATATATACATAGGATAAAGACACTTTCTCTTCTTGAGAAGAGAGTGTTATTCTGTAGTGACATCTCATCTTTGCTCAAAAGGTTCTAGGTCCAGTCTCCATATTGTATCTAGATGTAAATGGAGGATGAGCCTGGTATTTTCATCCCTGTTTGGCGCCATATAACCTTTCTTGTGTTGGTGCGCCGTAAAGTACCAATTCCTCTTTGCTCATATGATGGATTAAAGATGCTGGTTCCAACATCCCATACCAGTTGTAATGATCCAGGGCAGGACAATTCCACTTGTATGCTCGCCATGGTGAGTGAATATGTTATAATTGTATCCAAACGTACCAAAATATCAATTAATGAAGTCAATAAAAAGAATCCAATGAATGCCATAATTCAGTAAATGAATAAAATAACTATCTGTCAAACTCAATGATTTTTAACTCGACTGATCTCTGCTTATGCCGTGGTGCGGCGTCCGTCGTCTGTCTGTAAACCTTTATTTGTAGCGACTACTCCTCTGACACTTCTTTTTATGAAACTTTACAGAAATGTTGCCCATGAAGTCTAGTTGATCCTAGCAAAATGTCATGTTGCTTTTTACTGTATGATGCAGTTCAGCAAAAAAGTATACGCATCACGGTTGAAGTAGATAGTACGACAGATTAGCTCAATTAACTCAGTTGGTAGGTAGAGTATCGGAAACGCATTCATAAAGTAGGAAGAACGAAAAGGTCCCGGGGTTGAGTCCCGATTCTGCTGCACATTTGTCTAGCTTTCATGACGGTGGGTGATTCAGCCATTGTCGATCCCGACTGGATCATGACTAGATAGCATTTCGAATTTCGGTCCATGTCATATCTGTCTGGGAACTTATTATTGAAATGTGTTGGTATGCCACGATTCATACACTTACAGGTAGACTTACACATACCGCATAATCAGACATGAACTGTGCTCGTCCTATAGGTTTAACCTATTTCATATTAGATTATTTTATCATCCTATCACACATAGTTTTAAATTATTAATTTTTATATTTTCGCTTTCAACTGGATTCATTTTATGACAAATACACCGGTATATAGATGAGCAAGCATATCTGTACATGTAGCAGTGGGAGTAAATAGGCTTAAGCAGATTTCTCTGACTAGCGGCTCTTATTTCGACGACCTTCTAAACGGTTCGTAAACAGGTTTCACATATAAAAATCTTTGGCATATCCTTGGAAAATTGTACATTCAAAACTGACAGTAAATCATTGTATACGCCGTCAATATGGTTCGCATGGCTACATTTTTTAAGCTTCTTACATGTCCTGACGTACTTTTATCACATGCTAGACATGACTTTACCCCCTTGACAGGTGTAGCAAGTATCGGTTTACAGGCAAATGTCATTTTGAAACAAATTACCGTGTAAATTTAGGAAAAAAATAGAAAAAAACACTGGTCGCGAAATTACAAAATCTTCTAACGCCGCCATTGTGAAAGTAGTTCACTCCCGACATGCCTCGCGCTGAAGTACACAGGTCAGAAGCGCAGCGAACCTGGCGGACACAATGAAGCATAAGCAGGATATTGAAGAATTTGCTTTGTCTCAACAAAACAAAATCCTTGCACACATTGATGTAGAAACAAAACACCTGGAAAAGGCCACAATATATTAAGTCTGGTAAGGTAAAGAAAGAAATGGAAAGATGGTCATATAAGTATGTTTCTAAATACCGTAAAAGCCATTAAGAACCATCGCTGTCTCATAGACGGGACAAATTAGCCCTTCAATATGCCATTAAATTAAAATCTAACCCTTCAAACCCAACCATCGATAATGTTTTTAATCCTAGTTATGAAACTATATTTGATCGAAAACTGACGGCCATTCGACCACATGGTCTTCGTATTAAACCAAAATTAAGAGACATTGAAATCGACCTACATTTGATTGCCAAGTACAAGTACCACAAATTCCACCATGGACTTTGGAAACACCAACAATTATTTTTGATCTTTGTAATAGTAACTAATCCTACTGTCTTTCAAAGAAAATTTAATGAAATTAAATCGAAATGCAGTAACTTTCAACATATATACACAGATGGTTCTAAAGATGGAGATAGGGTAGCTGCAGCAGCTGTTGTTCACAAACACAGCATAAAGAGCCGCTTGCCTGACAAGGCCTCTATCTTTTCGCTGAGCTTAAGGCAATGAATTTGCCTTAAACAATATTCAGGAATCTGATGATGACCATTTTGTATTATTGTCTGATTCCTTTTCATCTCTGCAAGCACTGGGTAATATGAAACATGATAACCCAGTTGTGCTCCAGCTTTTAGAAAAGTACAATTCTCTTATAATTGATAATGTTATTATCTTCTGCTGGCTTCCAAGCCATGTAGAAATACGTGGTAATGATAGAGCTGATAGTGCTGCTAAAGCAGCATTAGGTTTACATATATCTAATGCCAAAGTACCTTATACTGATTTTAAAAGTTGTATTAACACATATACTCGTAACTGGCAAGCCGCTTGGGATTTGTCAGTTAACTATAAACTCCATTCAATTAAACCGATACTCGGAGAATGGCGTTCTTCTAGTAGACCTATTCGTCGAGAGGAAGTTGTCCTAGCCCGGTGCAGGATAGGGCATACACGTTACACTCATTCATATTTATTACAAGGTGAGCAATTACCAGAATGTATACCCTAATTTGCAACGTTAACGGTCAAGCACATATTGTTGGAATGTGTAGACTTTGATCCTATGCGTCAAATATACTACAATGTTAATAAAATGACCGAGTTATTTGATACTATAGATTTTGTTTTTGTTTTAGATTTCCTGAAGGAAGTGAGACCATATAAATCATTATAATATTTTCTTGTATGTATTTACTTCTTTATATACCCGTTTTCGGGCATTTGTTGATTTACATATATAGTTAATATTACTACCATATCATCCCTTATTTGTTAATAGTTTTATCTTTATATCATGTATATATTTACATTAATTTTTAATTAATCCTTCATTTCTTCATCTTTCGTCAGTTTTTGCGCACAATATGACCTATTTATGTGTCGACGTGCCGTAAAACACCATTCATTCATTAAGAAAGCAGCATGCGAGGTTGTCTTGAAAAGATTTTCTGGTGAAATTGAAAAAGGTATGAAAGAAAATATGAAGCGATATTCCAATGAAATGTTGGAATATATCAATGAAGAAAAAAACAGTGTCGTAACACGTCTTCACCAAATGGAGTCGGTCATTGAGTTTGACCTTGGCGATATTAACCTTGATTAATAGAGTAGATACTGCAAATGACCATTACAGCGGATTTTGGTCATTCGACGGGATGAGCTTTGTTGCAGTCAATTTTATTTTGGTTATTTTCGTTTCTGAGGTCTTCATTGCTTTGATTATCTTAGCTAAGCCATTTTTTTTCTTGCCGGCCTGTTGAAAATTGTCACACGTCCCAATGCATTCTCAAGTCCCCTTGCAGAGATATTGAGAAAAACATCAAGAAATATAATGGAAGTCATCGATGAAGACCAAATTGACCTGGTCATTGCTAATAGATTAGTTACGTTGAAATCTGAAGAAGACACTTTTTTAAAGATGATGTCACAAGTTCAAAATATTTGCAATACGATTTTTTTATGGTAGAGGCAGACCACCCCATTTTTTCTGGTTACAACCAGTTGGATATACCGCCGCCACCCGTAAGAATTGACACTTTCTCACTTACAAGTTGAGCCCCCAGTGGGAGTCAAACCCGCAGCAGTGAGAAGCGAGAATGTTTACTACGCAACGTCGTTAACACCGCGACCATGGGGTCGCTTTCTAACGCATGTAGAACATCACCCATCAAAAACATCGCATGAGATATAGAATTCGAAGTCTCCTCCTACAAAATTGCGTATTGATTATATTGTGAAGCCATTTTATAATTGCATGAATGTACAATGGGTTAGTTTAACAGACTGCTTTATTTTCATTTACAATTTGTTTTTTTCGAGTCCATCGTTTTTGCCATTGAAAGCTGCTTACCTTTAGAGGAGGTATAAAATGGTTCTTTCTTACAACATGTCGAAACTATTATTGACTAAAAGACAACCGCGCAGCTTAAAAAAAAAGAAACCACACAATTACAAAAACATAAATCAATAAAACCACTATCCGATCGGCAAAATCGACATATATGGCATATACGAAAATTGTTTAATTTTATGTTTCATATACATCTTATATTTTGTGTATTATTATTAGTTGTTGTTAAATGAATCTAAACGTTGTCATTAACATGACTTATTATGTTGTTTGATATTTGTAATCGCTTGCTGTCCACAAAGTCTTGGAGAAATATTATGTAGACAAATAGTTATATTCTGACGGTCAACCCGTCTGACTTTAATTAAACACTATACACCATGCTTAGAAATGTTGAGACAATCAGTGTTTACAATTCTTAATTAATATCCTTTAATTTCAAAATCTGCGCATATTATTATGAATTACTTTAGAAATAAATGTGTAGACCAATACGTATAATCTACTCATGCGTTTTCATTGATCGTCGTAATATTACAAAGTGTAATTGTATGATGATTTTTAATATAAAAATCAAGCTCTTGTGCGTCTTTCTACATCTCACTTAACGATTTGTAACATATGAGTATAAGTGTATGTATTGTGTATGGTTTTGTATATATGTATACAATTAGTATATAGTTAAATAAACATCAATAAACTAAAACTTGTTTAAAACTATACAAAAAAGAGTGTGTATTTTGTATTTATTTATCTGTGTTTTTTTTCAAATGTATGCAATGTATTGTGTATTTATGTATCTGTGTTTTTCTGTTCAAATGTATGCAATGTATTGTGTATTGTTTTGTATTTACATACAGTTAATATATAGTTAAATAAACATAAATTATCATACTAAAACAATTCTGCTTGTCGAATTTTCACGATAAATACGAAATATTGCAGTTTCGATTTGATTCAGACTGCTCATGAACGCTAGTGAATTATGCTTGCTACCGTTCACGCCCTAGCCCCGAGTTGAGCAGAACTCAATATTCATAAAAGTTTCAATTACCGGTTAATACATGGTGGAGCAAGCCCGATGGTCATTATCGTACTGCGGGGCTATTACCATTGAAAGGCACGAGCAACCATGGACTTGACTTTTTACTACATGTTTACCTAATTATAAACTAAATTAGATGTGTTTTTTGACTGGACTTATGTTATAAAACCTATCTTGAAGAGTAGTTTTTGCTATATTAATCATAATCCTACTCTTCGTAGGCGTAAAATACGGTTTTAGAATTCAAAAGCTACTATTCTCGTTATCAGAAAAAACAACTGAAACTGATACTCGTGAAAATGGTATAACAAAATGAGTCTTGGTTTTGCAAATGTTAATAGTGTCCATGTTGACAGAATCCTCTCAAGTACGGCGAGTAAAATCTAATGTTATGTATTGTATTGATGAAAATATGCCGCACAGTGAAAATTATCAAACAAAACAAACACACTTTTTTTATAGTAAATGGTGGTGAAAGTTAAACCGTTGCATTGTCAATAACATAAATAAGAAAATGATTTTATTGAATTCGGTCAAATATTTTAAAAGTTATGGACAGTTACGATTTATAATTGTATAATTTATAATTGTATCATGTGGTGTTCATGACGTGGGTAAAAACATTGGTTTCCGTCACTGTCTTCAAGTAACAGGGACATTATGACATATTATTGATTTTTAACCCTGCCATATGAGGGCCGAAAGGCGATAACGAGTCTTGATAATACAAATGTTTAATAACAAATGTATTGCTATATTTAGGTAGACATGCAATAAACTGTTGTAAAATCCGTGTATACTCGTATGTTCTAACAACTTTTATCTGTATGTCATTAAAACATTATTTATCTCGTCATTTTCTTTGTTTACTCTGAACCAATTCCATTTTTATCCATACAGTAGATATTGCAAAAATACATTTTAATATAAATAATTTAACAGAAATGTAGTAACCATAGTTTTCAGATGTAATACTACTTAAAAATACATATTTTCAAATTAGACGAATTGAAATAGATCTCATACCATATCAGGAAAGTATGACGCTACAAATTGTTCTCTCAGTGAGAACGTCATTTTCTATCGGTATTGATACTGGAATAAGTCAATAACCATGTCAACATTGGGTGCTTACTGATAAAAATACGTATAAAAGTCGAATAGGAAATGTAGCTTTCGCAGAACACAGTCAACCAAAATCACGCATCAAAACAAACAACAATAACAGTGTTAACTTTATTTTGATCAGAACCTGATCAAACGGGCTTTCCTGTTTTTAATGGCGTCATGACGTCACAACTGTCAGAGTTGTCTAAGATGATGAACTGATTGATGTATCAAAAAAATAGCTTCGAAAATGCGATCAGTAAAAAAATTGAATTTCTGAATATGTTGACGTCACTGACGTCATGACATCATGACGTCGGAATACCGTATGACATATGTGCACGGCCAGATGCCGAACTTTACAATCTGTGAAAGTTCAAATCCGAACATAAATATAGAAAATATAGCCATAACAAGATTTACATAATGACGTCACTGGCGGCCATCTTTGATGACGTCATGAACAACTTTGACGTTCTTGCACAACTAGACATTGATGTCTACAAACTGTGAAAGTTTTATTAAAATCCAATAATAAATGAAGTAGATATAGGGATTACAATATTCCTTTAATGACGTCACTTGCGGCCATTTTGGATGACGTCATTAAGTTAGAAATGTCAGCGTTGATCGAGACAAGACACTCATCGATTTTTCAGTAAAATAACAAAACAAATGCAATAATCGTTTTTTTCCATTAAAATGGTGACGTTACTGACGTCATGACGACATGACGTAGAGAAACTCTTTGACGACCTTGCACAACTATACCATGATCTTTACAATTTATGCATGTTGCATTCAAATCTGTCCATAAATTGTCTAAATCTAGCGATAACAGAATTTTCATATTGACGTCTCTGGCGGCCATATTGGATGACGTCATGGAGATTTTTGACGTTCGTTTACAACTAGATTTTATTCTCTACATGCTGTAAAAGTAATCAAAATCCGATTATGAATGAAATAGATATAGTGATAACAATATTTCAATTATGACGTTACTGGCGGCAATTTTGGATGACGTCATGACGTTAAAACTGTCAGCGTTGACCAAGACAATGACACTGATTGATTTTTCAGTAAAATAACATAAAAAATGCAATAAGTTAAAAAAACATGTTTTAATAATATTGTTACGTCATTGACGTCGTGACGTCATGACGTAAAGACACGTTTGACATTCTTGCACAACTGGACACTGAACTCTACAATCTGTGAAAGTTTTGTTCAAATCCGATCAAAAATACAGAAGATATACCGATAACAACATTTGCATGATAAGGTCACTAGCGGCCATCTTGGATGACGTCATGGCCTAAAAATGGTCGACACAAAAGTCATTAATGTCCTCTACCACTGGGTAAATCTTTGACTTGCTGTGACTAATATTTCTATGAGAAGTGCGTGTCGGAGGAAGAATAATAATTACTAGATTTTGATCAGAACCTGATCAAACGGGCTTTCCTGTTTTTAATGGCGTCATGACGTCACAACTGTCAGAGTTGTCTAAGATGATGACACATATTGATTTATCAAGAAAATTACTTCAAACATGCAATCAGTGAAAAAAAAAGATTTTCTGAATATTGTGAAGTCACTAACATCATGACGCCGTGATAGCGTATGACGTTCTTGCACAACCGGACCCTGAACTCTACAATCTGTGAACGTTTATTCAAATCCAACAATAAATATGGAACATATAGCCAAAACAAGATTTCTATTATGAAGTCGTTTAGACGTTGTTGCAAAACAAGACTATGAATTCTATAATGTTTCAAAGTTTTATTCAAATCCGATAATAAATAAAGGAGATATAGCCAACATAATATTTTCATTATGACTTCACTGGCGGCCATCTTTGATGACGTCATGACAATATTCGACATTATTGCATAAGTAGACTTCGATCTCTACAACTTCTGAAAGTTTTATTAAATTCCGATCATAAAAGATATATATCGATTACAAGATTTCTTAAATGACGTCATTGGCGGCCATTTTGGATGACGTCATGGCGTTAAAACTGTCAAGGTCGACTGCGACAATGACAGTTATGGATTTTACAGTAAGACACCTTACAAAATATAATCAGTGGAAAAAAAGATTTTTCATAACATGTTGATGTTACTGACGTCAAGACGTTATTACTTAGAGACACGTCTGTAGGTTCTTACACAACTAGACCCTAAACTCTACAATCTGTAAAAGTTTCATTCAAATCCGACCATAAATATTTGAGATCTAGCACTAACAATTGTTTTATCTTGACGTCTCTGGAGGCCATCATGGATGACATCATGACAAATGTTGACGTTATTGTACAAATCGACTTTATTCCCTACATGCTGTGAAAGTTGAATCAAAGTCGGATCATAATTGAAGGAGATATAGCGATTAAAATATTTCTTAAATGACGTCATTGGCGGCCATTTTGGATGATGTGATGATGTTAAAACTGTGAGCGTCGACTGAGACGATAATACTGATGGATTTTACAGAAAAATAACTTTAAAAATCCTTTAAGATTAAACAAAAAAATTGTTAACAACATTGTGACGTCAATTACGTCATAATGACACAACGTAGAGACACGGTTTGACATTCCTGCACAACTAGACCCTAAATTCTACAAATTGTTAAAGTTGTGGTCAAATCCAATTATCAATACAGTAGATATAGTGATAACAAGATTTCCCCGATGACGTCTCTGGCGGCCATCATGGATGACGTCATGACAAATGTTGACGTTATTGTATAAAATCGACTTTATTCCCTACATGCTGTGAAAGTTGAATCAAAATCGGATCATAATTGAAGGAGATATAGCGATTAAAAGATTTCTTAAATGACGTCATTGGCGGCCATTTTGGATGAAGTCATGATGTTAAAACTGTCAGCGTCGACAGAGACGATAATACTGATGGATTTTACAGTAAAAACAACTTTAAAAATCCTTTCAGATTAAACAAAATATGTTTAACAACATTGTGACGTCAATGACGTCATAATGACACAACGTAGAGACATGGTTTGACATTCCTGCACAACAAGACCCTGAATTCTACAAAGTTAAAGTTGTGTTTTAAATCCAATTATAAATACAGTAGATATAAAGATAACAAGATTTCCCAGATGACGTCACTAGCGGCCATCTTGGATGACGTCATAACAAATGTTGACGTTATTCTACAAACCGGCTTTATTCCGTACAGCTGTGAAAGTTGAACCAAAATCCGATCATAAATGAAGGAGATATAGCGCTTACAATATTTCTTAAATGACGTCATTAGCGGCCATTTTTGATAACCTGATCATTTTAAAACTTTCAGCGTCGACTGAGACGATAATACTGATGATTTTACAGTAAAACATCTTAAAAAATGCCTTCATGTTAAAAACAACAATTTTTAACAACATTGTGACGTCATTGACGTTATAACGTAGAGACACAGTTTGACATAGACCCTGAACTCTACAAACTGTGATAGTTTTGTTCAAATCCGATTATAAATATAGTAGATATAGTGATAACAAGATTCCCCTGATGACGTCACTGGCGGCCATCTTGGATGACGTCATGACTCCAAATGCTTTTGGACACCACTATTCCAGCCTGAGCTCTACCATTGTGTAAAATGTGAAGGCCCTGCGACCAGGATTTCTATGAAAAGTGGCTGACAGAAGAAGAAAAAGAAGAAGAAGAAGAAGAAGAAGAAGAAGAAGAAGAAGAAGAAGAAGAAGAAGAAGAAGAAGAAGAAGAGAAGAAGAAGAAGAAGAAGAAGAAGAAGAAGAAGAAGAAGAAGAAGAAGAAGAAAAGAAGAAGAAGAAGAAGAAGAAGAAGAAGAAGAAGAAGAAGGAAGAAGAAAAAGAAGAAGAGAAGAAAAAGAAGAAGAAGAAGAAGAAGAAAAAGAAGAAGAAGAAGAAGAAGAAGAAGAAGAAGAAGAAAGAAGAAGAAGAAGAAGAAGAAGAAGAAGAAGAATCAAACAGAACAAAAACAAGAGGTTTTTCCACTGAAAGGTGGAAAGCCCTAATTAAACGGGTTGACAATAGGACTGGTCAGAGGCAAAATTACCACTGGGCGTTGAAACCAGGTTCTACCGGCGCACCAAACCTAGCTATTACCAATTAAATGGGACAGTGTAAATAAAGATATCCACGCCAGGATATATCCACTAGGCTGTATAAGGGAACTGATAACGAGTGTAGATTTGTTTTGAATACATGTGTGATTATCGTCCCTTATTCATTTCCATCATAAATAGCATGTTCGTGGTATAAACATGGATGGATGTGTCTGTTTTGATGTGATTCGATAATACAAATTCCTCGATTGCTTAATTATTTTGATTGATTGATATTGGGTGGTTATTCAAATTCAAAGCGATGAATTGCTTGCTAATGACATAGTGTGTACATTGTATATGCTCAGAAAGACATGATCAGTATAGTAAATGTTTTATATACTATTAATGGGTGACACCGAACAATAGAATCATGCAACCAATTTAAATCATGCATGTTACCTCCTGATTTATATTTAAAGATATTAAGATAGTTGGTATGTACTTAAAACAAATAGGAGCGTTCTAACGCTTAGTTTACTACCATATTCAAGCTTGAAAACCATGGCCGTAAAGTTGTATATAAGGTTGTTTTATAGAGAAACGTTTTCATTTCTTTAGCTACAATCGACAAAGCAACATCAAAAGTGCACACCAATTTACCGAAAACATATAATAGTTCATGCCAGTTTCGATCCCATGACTTTCGAATTGACACTCACTACGTTTTAACACTGGGCTAATCCTGTCATTTCATCAATAGCGCTATTTGTATACATACTATTAGCATGGTTTGCATTACCCTTGTTTACTTTATGTCTGTGATTCACTGCGCTTCTACGGGCACTAACCAATGAATCACCTTCTCAAGCTCTATTACGTTAGTCTTTTTCAAATGGACAAAAAGTAATGCTATTTACGTACTAAATGCATCAGTGTATATGATTGATTGATTGATTGATTGATTGATTGATTGATTGATTGATTGCTTTTTTCGTATGTATGAATGAATAAATGAATGAGTGAATGAATGGGTGGATGAATGAATGGATGGATGGATGAGTGAATGAATGGGTGGATGAATGAATGGATGGATGGATGAATGGATGGACGGACAGACGGACGGACGGACGGACGGATGATCGAACGAACGAACGAACGAAAGAACAAAAGAACGAACGAACGAATGAATGAAAGAATTATACATAGTAAAATATGATAATAAATACATAGATCTATAGATGAATGACCAAGCACGGCAATAAAATAACCAAGATAAACACATCTGATGGCCGGATAAATGGATGGATGAACGAATTATGATTTAAAACTACAACAACAAACAACATACCTAATCGGTAACATCTGCGGAATCCCTTTGGGTTATCGTACCATCGAACATCTAGGAACGATGCCATTGCCATACTTTATCGACCATCGCATCGTAACATCGACCATCGATTAGTACAATTGCATCGTAAATTCGAGCATCGCAATGGTACCATATATGGCCCCAATAGGATTCCGTAGATATCCTCCAGTTTTCATACTGTTTATATAGCCGAATATTTCAGATTTATGAACATATCATAAGTGATGAGCTTTATGATTGGAAAAGCAAATTCATTAAACAGTGTCATTTATAGTCGCGTGTAAATGCGTTAAATGTAGGGATGTCGCACTGCACCGTCCTTGTCATCCCGTGCAGTGACTAAAATCTGTGTCGGACATTCCGTAAGACAAGGCAAAAAGTGCTCTGGATATGCAAAAAACGTTAGCTAAGCATGGCTGTTAGTAGTACCAAGGGAGATGGTTTTAGAAGAGAACGACGATCAAAATACGAAAAGATTATAATACATCACAATAAAAAACCTACAACTACAGAAACCAACGACAAGATCAACAAATCGAACTCACTCGCTATTTCAGTGTGGAGAACAGCCCTGCTGAAGTAACTACTAGACGAATTGGCACAGCACATGCAGTGGATGACCTCACAGTTGCAGAAACGCTGATTTTCGGCGGATGATACCCGCCACGTGGAGGATGTAAACACCAAGTAGAGGATGTAGTTCGCAACTCTGTTATATGAAGTGTCAGCAACAACATCACCGGCAATCACCTCACCGCCACAGCGAATCTACTTAGAGCAGCAGCGTATCAACAATAACACAAGAAACATCGCAGAACTCTCGCTCGCACACACACACGTACACACACACACTTCTCCCATGCACGCAAGCGCTCGCACGCACATGCAGTATATAAAACATATAAACCATATTGTAAACACATAAAAACGTGTACGAATCTCATGGAAAATATTGATATGTTGCACGAAAAGAAATTCAATAGACAAAAGATAGATAGTTAATAACCATAGAAAGGTACATGTCTAGATATGTTTTCAAAGAATGGATTAAGAAGAAGGTATTAGTGACGATAAAATGTAAATCGAAACTAGCATTTCTCCATAATGTGCCAAAATAGGCAATACTGTAAAGGTCATCCGTCTGTCGTTGATAATAAAATATATTAAAGATAATAATACATTTTATTGTTTAACAAATATGAAGTATACCAAGTTTACACTCTGTGTATAACTATTTCAATTGTGTTTGCTTACAAAGCCGGCATGTCAATCAATTGACTGCATAAATATATAGTTTATGTGATATACAAACGACGTGTTTTAAGACTCATTATTTTGTTTTAGATATATAAAACAATACCGGCTTAACCTCTATTTTGGAGTGGCGGCTGTATAGCTTTAGATTTCCTATTCTGTCAAAAACTGTGTATTATGTTAACCTGTTCTTTTTAATAACCATGTTTAGGGTGCGATAATGGTGTGTATGACGATATATATCTACCATTTTACAAACTCGGCATTCTGCTCGACCTCTAAATGTTTTTTTCGGGTTTCAAGAAAAAAAATGATCGTGTTAACTATTGAGTCAGACTAGTCTGCATATAACCTTGCGCGAAATGTTCTCCAAAGGTTGGAAATCTTTAAAAAAAAAAAAGCATAGGAACTAACACAACCGGATTAGATTATGATTTAATTAAATATATTTGCTAATATAGGGTTAACTGTACTGAACTTTTGAGTTTTTTTGATGGTATATGACTCGTTTAATGGTCGTATATTTTGTTTAATGGCGACGCGTTAGTCAACATTTCTATACGGGTTAATCCATTTCAAAGGCATGTCATTGGTTTTGACAGTTTTTTTTCTCACACTCGCATTAAAATAAAACGTAACGACGTGACGTTTTAGACGGTTGAACGTCATATGACTGGATTTCCGACCGGTTATGCACTATTTAATAGTCGCAAATGTCAACCAAACGGATTGCAGGATTTTTGGCAAGCGCGTTAGAAACCCGTTTTACAGTAGAGAATTTACAATGTTTCACTGTTAAAACAAGTATTATAAATATTATGAAACAATACTGCAGTCACCAAATATTTAATCAAATTGGTGTTGAAGCTGATTCTTCAAAGCATATACTAAATTTCAAGTGCGTGATTCTTTATTGTCGACATATTTTCCTTATAAAATGTCACGGCGCGGTTAATGAGCGCTGCGACTACATAAGAGTCATAGGGGGACAAGTACGATCAGTTAAGTTAGTACTGCTATTTCATACGTTCTGTTAGTGTCTAAGTTCGATATGGCTTCCTATTTAAGCCTACCTCTTGAGTGGATTTATACCTGTGTTTTGCAGCGCTTATAGATACATACAGGCTTTATGATTTCTGAGGTTCTTTTTCAAGTGGCGCTTATTTAGGTGTGGTTTTGCGGATTAAATTGCAATTGTCCTATGTGTTAAAGTTCCTATTGCAGTGCCTCTGAGACCCACAATTCAGTGCTCTAAAGTTCATATTTGCGTGTCTGGAATGCAACTTCAAAAATGTAATGTATCTCAGTTTCACTTCCACGTGTATCTTATGTTAAATTCGAGTGTATCTGTGGTTTACCCTCACACTTTAATACTGATGTTCACCTTCAACCTACATCCGAAGTCTATATTCAAGATAATTGCATATCACATTCTTTGAGGATCATCAGGAGGCCGTTATGGTTAACATGGACGTGGTGGTAGGGTTATTTCTGTCAGTTGTCTCTTATATTCGCAGAACAATATCCGGAATTCACCTTCACGATGTGTTAAGGTATTTCCTTTCAAAGGATCAATCTTATCAATATGTCTTAACATTCACACTAGCGTTCGATTAGTACAGTGTGACGGCAGTAAACGATCTCCCCGTGCTACCAATCAGTAATGTTATTTTTACTGTTCCTTTGTGAGCAACGAGCCCAATGTAGGTGGTTTTGAAGTAGACTACTGCTTAAGCTGGTGCTAGGGGGCGAGAGAGATGTTGCTTCTTACATTACCTCTAATGACCAGACTCAAGAAAAGCGAGTCTGCTACTTTATTCTCTTGTTTTTGTTCTTGTTTCCAAATGATCAGCCTTATCGATAGTGTTTAAAGCTACACATTCCCGATAAAATAATACAATTTCAATGTATTGTAAACTCATGAAAACTTATAGATGACGTTCTTTGCCGGAAGTGTTGTATATATTATTTAGGCTGGTATATTGTCGTAGCGCATATCGAGACATTTCCATAATAGGCGTGATAAACGCTTCGATAACGTTGAAAATGTACCACCCAGGGATTACGGGTAAATAAGCCTAAACGTTTATATAGCAATTTGCTCAGATATCCGATAACTACATACTGTTCAAATCGATGAGGATATTCAATGGCGTGTAATGTAAATATATACTTATGTGTTGAACAGAAGGGGTGACAATGAGATAAACATAACGTAAATACATCAATATGTAGAGAATTATAAACGGTTAACCGCGTATTCCACATATGTTCCATATATATATATCTATTTCCTAAAATATCCTTGAAACAATACAAAAGCACACACATATTATACATGTACACATATACTTAGAGCGTGTATCGGTAGCAAATAGTATGTACAGTGAAATACATGCCCAGGTGTTGACACTGGACAGGGAGAAATTATTTTTTAAAATGAAACACTTGAAGGGTATTGTTCAAATTAATAGTTATAGATATGGAATTTGCTTTTGTTGAAATAATACCAGCAATACTATTTTTCGCAAATCGTAGTTTTGAGGATGTTGGAGTATACACGTGAAGGTTGCCCACCCGTTTGTCCTTCCGTTGCACAATTGACAATACAACAAAAGAATAAAAAAATATCGTTCTGGAGTAAATTTTATAAATTGAATGTCTCTTCATGAAACATACCACATATATCCTGACTTTTCGGATATTCTCCCCACTGTGTTGCCATGGCAATCACATTTGGCGAAATAAAAAAACAATGGCGTGCATCATCTCCATATTGCCTGGGATACACAAATAACATTTTATTGCGATATCTCAAATGTATTTCACACAGTCGCAGGATCCCGCTAATGCGGACGGACTGAGTATTCGTCTTTTTCTTAATTTCTTTCCGACACCGTTTACACAAATTTCAAGTGTTAATATAAACTAACATATGGTAGAGTGTATGTGCGTGTGCTATTATCTATATGTTTGTTAACATTTAAATATGATAAATCTTAAAGCCATTTTACTACTACTTCTTCATAAAGAAAAAAATAAAAAAACATTTTATAGATAAACGGGGTAAGCGTTATCCTACTGCGCTACGGAGGACGATTAACATCAAGTGTGCTAATTAAGTTCCTTTCATATAAATATGTTCAATTACGAAGGACCCTGTGCTTTTCAATATACTGCTTGTACATGTCCTTAGCTGCACTGGGGCACACTGGTGAACACAGAGGCAGTAGCCTTGGTTGAATTTTGGGAATGTACTTTACATAAAAAGAAATATGTACTATAGTTATAAACGGAAGGAAATCAAAACAAATCCAGGGCGGAGTAGGAGGTCAATTACACCGGACACCAAAATAAGGGTTATTCCTAGGTTAAATTTCAGGACTGGCTACCGGCCTGTTTTCCTTTAAAATTACTTTAAAATCATTTAACTTGATTAAAGAAAATTAAAGATTTAAATAAGTTTACTTAGGAAACTTTAATTACTAGTATTTAAAGTTTAATAATTATAATACAACTTTCAGTTTTTAGTTAACACTTACCCTGCCGTACAGGCGGAAGTTAACATCTTTCAAATATTGTTTTCAGCTGGAAGAATCATTGATTTTACAGATTTAATAAAGTATTTCGGTTGATATTAAACTCTGATCAATCAGAATTGTAATTTTCAGGTTGGCAATTCATACATTGTTTGTTGCATTTTTTCGTAAAACATAAATCTGAGTCCCACCCCGATAAGTTGGGATGTGGGCGGGCCCTCCGGCTATTATGTGTATAAGACAATATATAGAAACTCTCTCTCTCTCTCTCTCTTTTAATCCTTCCCATACTTCCTCCTTCCTTCAACCCCCTCTCTCTCATCTCCCTTTCTCCCTCCCTCCCTACCTCTCGCTTTATTTCTCTTTCCTCTCTCTCTTTCTCTATATCTTACCTTCTCCCTCTCTCTGTCTTTCTCTGTCCATCGTTATATACCTCTTTCTTTCTTTCTGTCTGTCTGTCTGTCTGTCTGTCTCTTTCTTTCTTTCTTTCTCTCTCTCTTTCTCTCTCTCTTTCTCTCTCTCTCTCTCTCCATTTTATTTTTCAATATTTCAATGCATAAATTAAGACAATTTTATGTTAGAAAAAAAGTTAATCCATGAATGCATAACTTCAAATACTGTATCTCCATCTTTACCATTAAATATGATCCTTGGTTGGAGTCAAGTTAGATACGTCAGAAGAACATGGTGATCATTCTATATTTGCACTTTCTATGCATTCGTAAATGTTCCTATATACCTGCAGATCATAACGTCCTTTATTGGGACAAGGACATTTATTTTTAATAGTTCTTTCTTCTTAGTTGAAGGTTGAGTTGTTTGCGTCATTCCTTTTGTGTGCGTTTGAATATTGACATGCACGTAATTATGTATAGTGTTTAGTTTCAAATTTGATTTAAGATATGTACGTTTTATCCCACGGTAGAGTGTTTGTCAAATGTTTCAATTAAATATCCATATTACAGTGATTCAAAATGTTGAACAAGATACGATATATTAATATAAATATAATATACAGAGTAACCTATAAAATACACTCATGACGAAAAATGGTAAACAAAATTTATTAAATGAGTTTAAGATAAATATCATTTAGACACCTAGCTGACTTAAATTTAACAATACATTAATACGAATCTGAAATTGAGTTTATCACGTAAATGATAACGTCGAATATACACACATAGCTTCACATAAGGTCATGAAGCGTGTCTTTACGTAATGTCATTGACGGAAATATATACTACATGTGTATATTACTATCTTACACGTTTAGACGCCATTTTATGGTATAAATATAAGATGGAATTACCATTTCGCTTAATGTGTTTGAGGGGCAGCGGTGGCCCAGTGGATAAAATGTGTGACTATGAATCTGGATATCACAGGCTCAAACCTCACTGACACAATACACTTCTTTAGGTCTCGTCAGTCGGATGGGAGCGTGTAGGGCAATGTTACCACAGTTCTTTTTATCGCCCCTCTCTCTGGGGCGGCCCGCAATAACCTAAACTAATTTATAACAGGTGGTGAAAAAATCGTTCCTCAACCGGGAATCGAACCCAGGGTCTCTGGTTTACCTACCAGTACTCTAACCACTGAGCTATCGAGGACATACGGTTAGGAATCGATTATTCACCATTTACATGTACCCGGTTACATAAACCCCCACCAGACTGAAATTCGTCCCTGAATTTCTAATTATACAAGAGAACTCTCAGGATGATTTCGGATGAGCCCCCAAATATAACAGGCGGTGACAAAATCGTTCCTCAACCGCGACTTGAACCCAGGGTCTCTGTTTTACCGTATTAGTGCTCTAACCACTGAGCTATGGAGGACATACGGTTAGGAATCGATTATACACCGTTTACCTGTACCCGGTTACATAGATAAGCAGTAAAATAACAAAGCATAACTCGTTTAACATAATAGGTCAAGTTCCGTAATATATCAGTTAAAAAACTAAATTGGACTTTAAAAATTATTTTAAACCTAATTATATTAATTATCTATTAAACTTATCTGTGTTGTACTTGTTTACTTTACTATCATAAAAGTGTCGTACATTCGGGACATATTTTAAATTTGAAAATAATGCATAATTGTACCTTATGTTATTACAAATACCACGGCAAGAGTATGAAAAACATGTTCAGCAAAGCGTAGAATGATGAAAAAACACATTGTATTTTCCGAAAATGCTACCCGGTTTTGAAAAAGGAAGTATCACGAGTAGGTCGGTCGATCGACTATTCATACGACTTCTCATACACATTGATATTATATCGGTTACGTTATGGGACACGAAGCGGACGTATTTAAGGAGCTCTCAGTATAAAAGTATGTATAATCGTTGCTTATATATTTCAGTTGCTGCAGTATTGATTATATATATATTATATATATATATATTATTTATTTAATTCTCTCAAATACTAAATAATTATATTCTAAATGCATTGTATTAGTATAGATCTGGTGTCTTTCTATGGTGTAGTTTTGTATAGGTACTTGAGGTTATAATCATGTAATGTGAATCTTCTTTCGTATAAAGTATACGCTATGGTTGTCGTTATATGACGGAAACGCCCGTCCATGGTGCGTGGGTGTGGTGGCATCATTTCGTTTTGTCTCAAATGGAATGTGGTGTTGTTAGGATTATACTGTATATTTTTCCCTCCTACGTCACCTGTGGTACCCAGGGAAAAGAGTGTCAAAAGATCAATTACACTTAAGATGCACTTACACTGTAATATTTCCTTATGTTTGCACATAGCTTGGTATATGTACTCGCCTATGAAAGATACAACACATATCAAACGAGTGTATTACCTCAAACTTGGACGTCTGCCCAGGGGCCCAGAATGCGTGGGTGGGGTGGGTCATTTTTTTTTGTAATTATGTCTCTAATGGAAAGATATGTTGATGGGATTATACTGTCTAATATTTCCCTCCTACGTCACCCGTGGGGCCCAGGGATAGCGGTGTCAAAAGGTCAAATACACTAACAATTCCCTTACACTATTTTTTCCTTACTTCTGCACATTATGTAGCTTGGTAGATGTAATATTCTATGAAAGATAAATAACATATCAAACGATTCTATTACTTCTAACACTGACGTCTGCCCAGGGACAGAGGGTGCGTGGGTTGGGGTGGGGTCTTTTTTGTTATTATGTCTCAAATATGTTTTGTTCATGGGATTATACTATGTAATATTTTATTAGACCTTTGCAAGCAGAGTGGGTTACGAATTTTAAATAGAAGAGTGGGTATCGATAAGGGGATAGGAAAATATACTTTTGTCGGAAGTACGGGTAGTAGCCTCGTATTTGTTAGCCTCAGAATATGTTTGAGACAATATTTCATATTTTATGTTGGTGATCCAAATATATTATCAGATCATTGTTATTACTTCTGTATTAGATAATACTATAAATAATGGTTGTCATGTAGACTCAGATGAGTTTAATGATGATCAAACTGAAAACGAATGTAATTACATTGATAGTAAATATGTATGGGATAATGAGTTAAAGGCACATTATGTAACATCATTAAACTCTGAAGATATACAAATGCAATTAAATATTTTAAAACATGGCAATGCGGTAGAATGCAATACAGATGTAGATAATAAGGTCGAGCATTTTTGCCAAATTCTTGGTAATATTGCAGATTCTCTGTTTAGAAAGAATATATCGCATAACCAAAATGAATATGAATATGCGAATAATAAAGATAAAGCATGGTTTAATGATGACTGTGCAGAAAAGAGAAGATGTTTCGAATTTAATCTGAATACATATAGAGAATGTATGTTAACATGACATTTATGGCGTGTATCTGTTTGGGTGTGGCAACTTGAAGCCCACTGCCTCTTTGTTTCGTACACTATGTGGGTACATGCATTTGTGTTATCTGATAGGTATGGCCTATATCTGTTTGTGTTAGGGCAACTTGAAGCACACTGTCTCTACGTTCTGTATCAGACGTAGTTATGGCAACTTGGAGCTTTCTGCATCTATGTTTTGTGCAATATGTGGGCATTCGTATATGTTAACATGACACGAATGACTGTTTGTGTGACTTGAAGACACTGCTTCTGTGTTCCCTACAATACATGGGGTATATCCGTACATGTAACATGAAAGGTAATGGCCTTTTGGATTTCTGGAAATGTTTACCTAAACAGGGAGGGACGTTTCTATTTTTGCTCAATATAGTTTCAATGTCTTTTTAACTAATATTATTTCTCCATATTTGTCAAATGTGTGTCATTTAGTTGTGAGTCAATGCGCGGGTAGACTGATAGCGTTCACTGAATACAATCACACCCCACCGTCATCCGCACCACCAACCCCCACCCACCCACCCAAAAAAAATAAATAAATAAAAAATACGTTGTTTAATTAATGTGACATTACAAACACAAACGGGTTGACAATATGGCCACCGCCTGGGAACGGTCAGTGGCAAAAGACCGCTAGGAGTTTAAACCAGTTTCTCGGTTGCACCAAACCTCATTCTTACACTATTGTCATTTCAATAAAATGGGACAGTGTAAATAAAGAAATCCCTGACAGAATATATTCTCTAACAAACAAGTCTGCATTAATAGGCAATATACGTTTAGCATATACATGATCATGCATATATAAATACTGAAAATAGGATCCCTTGGAAGCAACAAACACAAACAAGAGATAAAAGTAGCAGACTCGGTTTTATTGAGTCTATTCACGAGAGGTAATGTCAAGTGCAACACCACTCACGCCTCCTAGCACCGTCTTAAGCGATATTCTACTTTAAGTATGAATTTAAAACCACAAAGACTGAGTTTGATGATCCCAAAGGACCAGAAGTAATAACACTACTGATTTGTAGTCTGGACAATTGTTTACGGCCGCCACATAGCACTAAACAAACGATAGTGTGAATAAGTCCATATATGCACGAGGCAGACTGTGTGGTGGATTATTCTATCAATTTTCAAAACATCGAGTTCAAGTGATTGTTCGTACTGAAACGTCGTCCTAGTGAAGTATAGGTTACTTAGACCCGACACAGACCGATTTAGGTGGATCGCATGCACCAAGTCTCCAAATACCTAAACGTTTAATGAACTTCCTCACTTCTGAAACCCGGCTTTTCATATTATCATATATGCCTTAAGTTATGGATAGTTCAAACACTTTTTAAATCTTTCTCCACATGGCCGCGTCTTTCCAATAAATACGAAGTCTATGTTAACGATGTCACTCACAAATGAAACGACATATTCGTTAAGGTCCTCCAGAGCGACTATCATTAGTCGTTTACAACTAAAGATCAGGTGCCCCACTTATGTACACAATACACCTATAAACAGATGGCTTCATGTTAGCTTTTTCGACCATCGTAATGATCGCTGAAGGCGATCTGCGCAAAGTTTCAGGGTTATGTTGCGCTTATTCATTTGCTCCTTGAACGTCATTTCTATGTGCATCTTCAAATTTCGTAGTTCTTGTTTTTAACATTTAGGAAAACGTTAGTTATTTGAGTCGTATTACTTGCTTATAAGTTCGTTAAGGCAAAATTACAATAGCAATTACATATCGACAACGAAGTTTTAACAGGTCCTGGTATTTAATTGGTAGAGCATTGGTCTATACAAAAACTAGACCTTAATTCAGACCACTTCTTTGTGTTTTCATGACACATTTTGGTTCTTATTTGTATTTCGTTTCTGTAATTGGCTTTTAAATGGTGACTTGTTGTCAAAATGAATTAAATTAGTGAAAGGCTTTAAACTCAGAACTACATAATTGCGCACTCAATAAATGATTTAATATGGCATGCGTTAGCACATATGATTACCCAATTGCGTACTATGTCCCGAAAGTTACAATCAAAATGGATCGAATATAATACTTTGATAATGGTTAACATATATATGCCCCTTAAAAGCAACTGGTTGTCAATTATCAGATCAACTAGACTATATGTATTGTTTTCAGAAGACATTGAACGGTAAATCAATATAATTATTTGTTTAAAATTGCATTGAAGCCTGCAACCAACTTTAAATCATGACATGGGATAGCCTTATCTTTATGAAAACAGCACGCCATGTATGCTGATTTTTCAAATACAATACGATCTTATTAGACTTTGGGACAAAGCCTTAAATGTTTTACTGTTATTGAATGAACCTTAGTGTAAAGATGTTCTTCAATTATCATGATTATATTATGTTTTGTGTGAACACATTATATACCTTCTATTTATTGATACATTTGAAATGGGTTACCAAAATTGATATTGATATCTACCGCGTGCGGCATAACTTACTAAGATGACTACGACTTGGTACGTAATTGATCGTAACGATATTGAAAAAAAATCCTAATTACTCACTTTTGTATCTTGACTAATTTTCTGATTTTAAATATATTTTAGAATAGTTGTGTTATAAGCATTTTGTTTAGACCAATAGTTTGTAAAACGGTGTTTGTTTTAAATTGTTACATCGTTTGAGACTTACCCTCCCTTTATATGAAAACATGAAATGTGCTGATAAAATACATAACACTAGTCCGCTTCAAGATATAAACCTCTTAACATTGGTAGGAAATAATATAAATAGAACATAAAAGGCTGACCCATTTATTGCAGATGTTCCGTCTATAATAAAATGAAACATGGATACGCCTATACTACCTCCATTTTAATTGAATATCGTTTGACATTGAGGTAACTGTAATTTAGCGTTAACATTAAATATTTAGAAAATATATATTGCAAACGCAGTTGTAGTGGTAATGCTAGTAAAACATAATGTCAAAATAGCTTTAGCTGGCATATTTTAGAATAAGGTATATCGAAAACTGCGCTGATTTGAAGTACTTAACACAATCCTACAAGTAGTATAACTTATTTCTACGAAAACGCATCTTGAAAGCTTTCAAGTGTGTTCATGCGATCAGAGTAGACGATGTAAACTAGTTATTCTGCAGTTCAACCTTATCTCTAATCAAGCGTGAAATACACAAAACAATCAGAATATTTTTGGGTACTTAGGAATTTTGACAAGTATATTGTTAGTATAAAAAGGCATACGATATGTACACTATCAAATGTTTCTCAATTCATCAATACACTTAATCTGTGTATTTCTATATCTAGGGAACATGGGGTGCCTGCATTTTGTTCTTCAAAACAAAATAAACCACTATATGTACTATTGATTTGCTCAAATATGTACCCCGTTTGGTTGCCGGGGTAGATACATCCACTGCAATATCACAAACACACCGGCACATGCAGAGGGTTAGGAACCCCGCCCCACCATCATAAATGGAGTGTTTACTATAGACTTTGCACCAACTCTGCATTTTATCTTGATGTAAATGGAGGATGAGCCTGGCATGTTCATTCTTGTTAGGCGTCATATAACCTTTCATGTGTTGGTGCGCCTTAAAACCCAATTCAATCAATTGAATATTATCTTTATGAGGTAATATAATGTCATATATTGTAATATCATATTACGATATAAAATGTAAGACTATGGAACGCCTTGGCTGAGTTAACATCAAAATGTCGCTATATGCGGTGGTTTTGTCATGCTATGAGGTGCTGATATCATTAAATGCGGTGGATGTGTCATGCTATGAGGTGCAGATATTATTATATGCGGTAGTTTTGTCAAGCTATGAGGTGCTGATATCATTATATGCGGTGTTTTTGTCATGATATGAGGTGCTGATATCGTTATGTCAGGGTTTGTTTTATTCGGGTTGCCGCCGATCGTTGGTGAACAGAAGCAACAACTGTAAATATATATTGTAAACATATATATTTAATGTAAATATATGACTGTGGATAACAATCGCCTACTCGCAAATCAAGTATAGGTTGTATATCTGATTAGCAATCAATCGATTGGCTCCATCAATCAGCTAATTTGCATAACAAAGGTATGCGTGTTTTATGTGCGAAAGGGGAATATGTATGTAGATGGAACGACCTACTCTATATAATAGATACATAGGTATCATACTACTAAATCTAAACTACTACCTAAGAAACACTAGACTGGATTCCACTAAAAGTTTAAACCTGAGACACATTTCCCCCCTCCGTTAAATGTCGTCCCCGACATTTGCTGAGCTTAGGTTCAACTATGTATTGCATAAATATGACAGGAATTGTATGTGTATACCTATAATATACAAAAAACATCATTAAAGTAGAAAATAATAATTATATATGTTAACTTGCGCCCTCCCATTACCACTCTAATACCTGTAAATAATGAGAAATATTACAAACATTGTCACTATGTGTCGTTCAATTACTGCTCTGTAAATAAGGTAAAATATTTACAATCAGTTTATCTCTACTGATGTAATTACAGTCCAGTCACTGGCTGAAATGACTAGCGGTAGTTCCAACCTGTCAAACATAATTGATATAAAAAAAACAATTCGTAGGTATTTAGAACTTAATAGATAAATTCGTCCATGTTTCCTGAAATGCAAAATACACTTTGGACATTATTAAAAACCCTGATAAAACTTCCGACTGTCAAAGTTGATAACTATTTTCTTGAAAACCGTGTAATAGTATCATATCGCGTAATTTACATACCTTGATGCTTGTTTTCTGTTTCTGCGTGACTTCCTCAATGGTGGAGTACGTCTCTGCGGAATGATATACTTACCTGTATTTCCTGTTTCCGATTGCGTGGAAGTTGATTCTTCTATGACGGATGTGTTCAACTGACTGTCAGAAGAATCACTATGTATCTGGGTATGTTGCGTTGAAGATGCTCTTCGATTACTAGCAGGCATACTTACCTCATATTCTGATTCCACAGAAGAAGGAATGGCTTCTGGAGGAGTTGCAAGGGACATAAATGGAAGTAACTTGTTTCATTGTAATCGCCTAGCCCTACCATTTCGGTGTTCAGGTCAACACAGGTATACTGGAATCGGGTTGACCGGAAACTATGAATGTAATCTCCTCTCATACATCTGAGTGTTTGTGCTTCCCGCGCACACATTCGTTTCGGACCAACACTCGATCATCAGTTTGAAGTTAGGACTCACGAACCTTCTGATCATAATACTTCTTCGCCCTGGACGCTGCTTCTTTGGCTGTTGCGTTGACTGACTTGAAGGCATATCGCAAATTCTCCTCCTTGGTCGTTTAACCCATGTTCTTCTTGCTTCTCAGTGTTACTGTGTTCTTTCGGTTTTCCTTCAAGTGACCAATTACGCAGTACCTTGACTTCCGGTAATTCGCAAAGAACAGATCTTGGTTGTATATTCACTATCTTATCTGACATATTGAATATACGAACGGGAACTCTTGCAGCATTGCCAGGTTGGTCTTGCTTGACTACTCGTGGACAAACACCTATCCTACAGGAGGCCTTTTCGGATCCTTCTGTAACGGCCGATTCTACACACGATGTTTTTCTTACAAAGCCAGTCAGAGTTTTGGTTTCAAAAGGTTGGAGCTGTATGTCCCGTGTATTGTTAGATTTTAGAATACCAACTGATTCAGACGTTACTGACAGCATAGCTGTTTTCCATTCCTCTGAAAGGTTACTATCGTCGGTATTATGTCTCATAAAGTTTGTTCCAACAATAACCGGTAGCTTAAGATTGTATTCTGTTTCAGGTACAACCAAAACAGGAATGGTAATACATTCAGAGTCAGATGCGATACCAAAATTGGCTTCGATATACCCAAGATATGGTAAAGGGTACCGCTAACTCTCAGTTGGAAGTCTTCGATCTTGTATAATGTTGGCGATGGTTTCATATGGCGAATATACATTTCGGAAACTGTCGTCACCATTGACCCTGAATCAAGGAGACATTCTGTTTCTTCACCATTAATCCAAATTGTGGACTCATTTGAATGACCTATAAGTCTTTCAAATATTTTTACCTTTTCTGGGCATTTACTCTCCATGTCTACTATCCGCCCTGTGATAGAGACATTTACTCGTTTAAATTCCCTTTTGGTGTATTGTTATTGTTAGGTGCATGCTGCTCCTTGGAGTGAGGTATGTTCCCTCCACCTCTGTATCCTCTAACTCTGTTAGCTCCTCTAAAATATCCACCCCTGTGCCCAGTTACCGTTGTTATCATGCTCAAATGGTTTATTCTTGTTTTCTGCTTTCATGTATGTAATATATTGCTCCATCGTTTTCATCCTTTCAAGTAGTTCTCGAAGTATTTTTCCATGATCTTCTGGTGCTTTTATGCTCTGTTGATGTTGGTATGTCTTCTCTCCTTCTTTCTTTTTTCTTAACTCTTCTTCTTCCATCCTTGTCTTTCTTCTTAGCTTTTCGAAACTTTCTCCAGACTCGTAGCAAACTCTTTAATACTTCCTCCCTCTTGGCTGGCAAAGTGTGCTGGTTAGCATCTTTCTGCGTTTTCTTCTTGCGTTCAATTTAGGTTCTCTCTCTTTGAGTCTCAGTATTTTAAGCGTTTCTCGTGATGCTCTCTGTCTTTCAGTTTCTTTTCCATTTCCTTCTGTAACTGTTTCCTGTCGTTCCTATGCTTAAGAACCTCCTGTTCTATAAGCTCTAAACCCTTAATAGTTTCGATCAATTGTTTTCTTCTTCTTTCTGTACCTTTCTTCTTTGCTCTATCACTTTATCTTGCGCTGTCAGTTCGTTTATGAGTCACTTTCATGGTCTTACTCCCATGCCTATCGTTTATCTACTTTGTCTTTATAACCTGCACTCTGAGCCATAGGGGTACTATTCTCCCTACCTCTAGGCATGTTTTGCTTTCTGTCGGTTTTCCTTTCTTGCCGTTCTGACTCTGTTACCCACATCATCTTTTCCGAAGACTGTATATCTGTTTGATACAACCTTTCTGCTAAATCTGCTTTTACACTATTGATCCTATGGTCCGTCATCTCTTGTCTGCTTCCAATCTTACTATCCTCTCCCCGCCCTGACGGATTGTAGTTTGGTATTCCAAATTCTATATTTGGATCCCGTTCTGTAGTCCTTCCACTATTCTCTACCTCCTCTTGATTCAATTCGCACAGTGTCCTATCCAGTTTCTTAATTTCGTTATTGAGTTTTTCCTCTGTTAACTCATATCTTCCTCCTTATCAGCATACACATGGCTTTCTTCTAGGGTCTGTTACATATCTGATATATGTTGATCACCTGTTTTGTCTTGTGTTTGGTAATCCGATTCAATTTCCGAATCAAAACCGTTGTCCAAAACTTCCTCGAACGTTAGCATACCATATTTGCTATCGTCGTTTTCTCCTTCGCTTTCACTCTTACTCAAAGTAGTCACTACTTCCAAAGTGTTTTTCTCTACTTGTCTCTTGCTAAGAATCAAGTTCTCTCTCTGAAGTGATAGTGCTCGTATCTCTTGTTCTATTTTTCCTTCCGACTTTTGTCTTGCGTGTCTTCTTCTCTTTCGTATCTCCCGTTCCGATAAATACTCTGCCATTCTATACACTAACAATATCCAAAAACCACAATAGGTATACTATAGATATTTTAATCCGAAACACTTCCAATACTCAATCCACTATGGACATCCAAATCCAATACTCAGTCCAATACTCAACCAATACTCAATTCACTATGGGTATCCAAATTCAATACTCAGTCCAATACAAAATACAATACCCAGTTCAATACACAACCCATTACTCAATCCACTATGTATATCAGAATCCAATATTCAATCCAATACACATCCCAATATTATATCCACTATGAATATCCAAATCCACTACTCAGTCCAATACTCCATCCACTATAGATATCCAAATCCAATACGTAGTCCAATACACAACCCAGTTCTCAATCCACTATGGATATCCAAATCAAATACTCAATCCAATACACATCCCAATACTCAGTCCAATACACAACCCAATACTCAATATACTATGGATATTCAAATCCAATACATTTTCCAATATACAATCCAATACACAATGCTATACACAGTCCAATACACAATGATATGTACAATCCAATACACAATCACAAACACAATCCCATATGCAATTCAATTCTATGTAACAATACACAACCCCATATGTTATGGATAACAAATCCAATACACATTGCAATACACAATCCAATACATGATACAATACACAATCCAATACACAATGCTGTACACAATCCAATACACCATGCTATGCACAATCTCAAACAAAATCCCATATGCAATCCAATTCTATGGATACACAATCCAATTCACAATCACATACACAATCCCATATGCAATCTAATTATATGGATACACAATCCAAAACACAATGCAATATATAATTCTTCAAAAAAAATGTTATCCCCCAATCGGGATTGAACCTTCAACCTTTAGTTTACAAAGCCAACAGTCTTACCACTGAGCTTTCGACGCTTTCTCAACGTTTGGGCACTGATTGTAAACTAATCGATCATCCTCTGCCTTTCGCGTGCGCATGACTGCTTCCTGAGAATCCTAATGAGGAATAGTGGTTTGGGGTTGATAATAGTCGTGGTAAATGTTCGCTTATATTTAGTATTCACCACGCGATATAAATACCGTTGTCTTTCAGTATCATTGTAACTTTTACAAATCTGAAAACTGTAACGATACTCAAAAGAACATATGTAACAACCGACCCTATCGTTTTCGGTTTTGATAGTTGTTTTTAAAGTTTTATGAAGTCTCATAACATGAGGACATTCTAGGAACACTGGTTTGAATAAACTAGGTCCTAGAACTCCACCCTGGCTAATCTCGGGGTTCATTTTAAAGTCGGTCGACATAAATTATGGCAATCCAGGATGGCTGCCATTGACAAGTCAACAACTACAATCCTGAACCACCATAACTTTCCTAAAATGGGTTCGGCGTGTCAGTAATGTACACGTCTTTTAGATTTAAATACATCTCAAAACTCAACACATATATTGGACTTTTAGGGAACACCAAAACAGAAGTATCCAAATAACATTTATTCACACTGAGAAAACATCATTATGATTAATAAGTTTCAATATATATAATGCATGACGACACGTTTCAGATCCATGGACATTAGCTATAGAAAAGAAAGTCGTTACAAAAGCTATAAGCAACTATGTTTTAGATTAATGTAATATAGAGTCGTTAGACCTATCCACTTTTAAATAAGACATCTTAATATATAATAGATACAATATTCTACCCCATCTGTTCATCAACAGTCGAAAACTAGCAATAAACCCAAGTACATACATGTAGAACTACAATGTGACCCCAGCTTATGGTGTAAGTCTATGCAAGCGTTTCAATTATTATTCAAACGTTTGTTTTCTCGAAAGTACAGGCCGACAGGATAGTTTAGAAGTGAACAATACAACTAAATAAATTAAATATGGCCTAAATAATGAACTATGTATTACAATAGAGATGGGGTCTTTCAATTTATAGAGTTTCCGAAAGGTTTAGTGTTAAAAATATAGCAGATGGCAACGAATTTTGGAGAGAGATATGTTATGCGTCCTTACCCTAGAAAATCTTCACCGGAAATGATGATAATTACAAAACAGTAGACTGTGTTAAAATAAATTAGTCTATCGGACTGGTTATGAGTGAAAGTATAAGAAAATACCCAAATTATCTCCTAATAAAAATTAAGTGAAAGCGTGGAGCGTCACACGTATAAGATACGAGTCACGAAACGAAATCCGATTTGTTTTTCAAAACAAAATCACTATACGGCAACTTGTAAACAATGTTTATAAGCTGACGTATATGCTATAATCACTAGTGCAATTGAACACCTCTAGTATTATATTCAATGTTTTGTTTTTGTTTTAGAAACAAAATGTTAGCCTCAAACAAAATATTAAATTTTTTTCACATTATGGATTTGAATTTGCATGAGGATTCACGGAATATTAAATATTCCAAGCGTAACTCTCTGTAATTAGCTACTCTACAAGCTACTCTACCTATATGATAACATGATAAAACCACATCATATAATTACATAACCACATCATATAATATAATATCAGCACCTCATATCATGACAAAACCACCGCATATACCAAGGTTTAAACTTTAAACACGTTTTTTCGTTACGATACTTCGTCAATATACGTATTTTCATTCGGCAAACTGGTTTCTATCGGTTCCATGATTTAATTGATCATGTATCAGCTGCGCTTTGTTCTTCGAGTAAATGAAATTTTGTTAACTATTTGATATTATTTAAATACTGTTAAAATTGAAAGATGTAAATAAATAAAAAAACAGGTTATATATATGTATTTAATAATATTTATATAGAAATCATCCGGGTCATTCTCGCCCTCGATCGATACTAGTATCATCTATCGTGTTTGGCGCTTGCAATTATGGGGGAATTATGGGGGGAAAAGTAGTCCGGTCAGGTGATTTGCATATATACGTAGGATACATAGGCAGATCTAGTGTATTTCTTGACAGAGCTTAGGCGATCATGTTTCAAATGATGTTCAACAAGTAATACGATGAAACATAACGCATTCTAATTAAATTATTGCCTGTGTCAGTATAATCATCGTTTTCGTTATTTATGTTTTGTTTCACTCTTTTTATATATAAATTTGTTTATGTTCAGGTGTATTCATTTAAAACGCCAGTATCTAATTTAAAATCAAAGAACTGCAAGTACGCGATACTCAGTTGTATTAAGTTTATAATCACGATATGCATCAACACTAGACAGTTATATTATATAACAAATTGGTAGGTTTATAAACAATGTAAAGTGAGTCAGTGCTTTAATGGTTAGCAGGTTAATAAAGTAATGCCGCAATCATGAAACCACATCATATAATATATAACCACATCATATAATATCAGCACCTCATATCATGACAAAACCACCGCATATAACGATATCAGCACCTCATATCATGACAAAACCACCGCATATAATGATATCAGCACCTCATATCATGACAAAACCACTGCATATAATGATATCAGCACCTCATATCATGACAAAAACACCGCATATAATGATCTCAGCACCTCATATCATGACAAAACCACCGCATATAATGATATCAGCACCTCATATCATGACAAAACCACCGCATATAATGATATCATATGGAAAGCCTCGGCTGCCTTCCGTTGACCTTTTGCATTTTGTGCAGTACGCTTTCTAAGTTGTCCTGGGCAGTTTGTAAGTTGTTATGTGCATTTAGTAAGTTGTTATGTGCATTTTCTATGTTGTCATGTGCATTTTTTAATTTGTCTTGTGCATTTTCTAAGCTGTCATGTGCATTTTCCAAGTTGTTGTGTATTTTCTAAGTTTTTATGTGCATTTCGTAGTTTGTTATGTGCATATTCTAAGTTGTCTTGTGCATTTTCTAAGTTGTCATGTGCATTTTCCAAGTTGTTATGTGCATGTTCTAAGTTGTTATGTGCATTTCGTAGGTTGTTATGTGCATATTCTAAGTTGTCTTGTGCATTTTCGAAGTTGTTATGTGCATTTTGTAAGTTGTTATGTGCGTTTCGTAAGTTGTTATGTACATTAAGTATGTTGTTATGTGCATTTCGGAGGTTGTTATGTGCATATTCTAAGTTGTCTTGTGTATTTTCTAAGTTGTTATGTGCGTTTCGTAAGTTGTTATGTACATTAAGTATGTTGTTATGTGAATTTCGGAGGTTGTTATGTGCATTTCGTAGGTTATTATGTGCATATTCTAAGTTGTCTTGTACATTTCCTAAGTTGTTATGTGAATTTTGTAAGTTGTTATGTGCATTTTTTAAGTTGTCTTTTGCATTTACTAAGGTGTTATGTGCGTTTCGTAAGTTGTTATGTACATTTAGTAAGTTGTTATGTGCATATCCAAAGTTGTCTTGTGCATTTTCTAAATTGCTATGTGCATTTCGCAAGGTGTTAGTGCATTTCGTAGGTTGTTATGTGCATATTCTAAGTTGTCTTGTGCATTTTCTAAGTTGTTATGTGCATTTCGTAGGTTAAGACAACTTAACAAATGCACATAACAACTTACGAAATGCACATTACAACTTAGAAAATGCACAAGACAACTTAGAATATGCACATAACAACCTACGAAATGCACCTAACAACTTACTAAATGTATATAACAACTTACGAAACGCACATAACAACTTAGAAAATGCACATAACAACTAACGAAATACACATGACAACTTAACCAATGCACAGGACAACTTAAACAATGCACATCACAACTGAAACAATCCACATCACAACCTACGAAATGCATATAACAACTTAGGAAATGCATAAGACAACTTAAAAAATGCACATAACAACTTACGAAATGCACATAACAACTTACGAAATGCACAGGACAGCTTAAAAAATGCACATAACAACTTACGAAAATCACAACTTCGAAAATGCACATAACAACTTAGAAAATGCACAAGACGACTTGCAAAATGCACATAACAATTTCGAAAATGCACATGACAACTTAGGAAATGCACATGAAAACATAGAAAATGCACATAACAACTTAAAACTGCACATAACAACTGACGAAATGCACATAACAACATAATATATGCACATAACAACCTACTAAATGTACATAACAACTTAGAAAATGCACAAGACAACTTATAATGTGCACATAACAACCTACGAACTGCACATAACAACTTACTAAATGTACATAACAACTTACGAAATGCACATAACAACTTAGAAAATGCACAAGACAACTTAACAAATGCACATAACAACTTACGAAATGCACATTACAACTTAGAAAATGCACAAGACAACTTAGAATATGCACATAACAACCTACGAAATGCACCTAACAACTTACTAAATGTATATAACAACTTACGAAACGCACATAACAACTTAGAAAATGCACATAACAACTAACGAAATGCACATGACAACTTAACCAATGCACAGGACAACTTAAACAATGCACATCACAACTGAAACAATCCACATCACAACCTACGAAATGCATATAACAACTTAGGAAATGCATAAGACAACTTAAAAAATGCACATAACAACTTACGAAATGCACATAACAACTTACGAAATGCACAGGACAGCTTAAAAAATGCACATAACAACTTACGAAAATCACAACTTCGAAAATGCACATAACAACTTAGAAAATGCACAAGACGACTTGCAAAATGCACATAACAATTTCGAAAATGCACATGACAACTTAGGAAATGCACATGACAACATCGAAAATGCACATAACAACTTACTAAATGCACATAACAACTTACGAAATGCACATAATAACTTAGAAAATGCACAGGACAACTTAGAAAATGCAACAACTTACGAAATGCACATAACAACTTACGAAATTCACATCACAACTTAGAAAATGCACATAACAACTTAGAAAATGCATAAAACGACTTTGAAAGCATACTGCACGAAAAGGCCAACAGAAGGCAGCCGAGGCTTTCCATAATATCAGCACCTCATATCTTGAGAAAGCCACCGCATCTAGCGAAGTTTTGATCTTAAGGCAGCCACCGTGTGAGGTGTACTTGAATGTGGGTAATTAACAACCCAATTGAACAATAATTGACGATATAACCTCCAGGAAGCATAAGGAATTGGTCACAGAAATATTACCGAAGAATCAAAGCAAATACATTTTGACTTAAATCCATGATAAGCATTAAAATCACCAAAAAAAGTAGAGCATTGCACAAAGGGAACTTAAGGTAATAACATATTTATTAAGATGTTATTCAGTATGTAAACAAATATTATTAACCAATGCTTTAATGTACGGAACGCCATAGCTGTCGTATTGGTTTAGCTTGATGTTTACGCCAATGCTTTAGTGTATGTTTAAAGAGTCACGTTTTCCGCAATTATTTATGTTTGGTTGGAAGTTTACCAAGACTTACGTTTGAAAAGGTTTGATCGCCTTATTCAAGAAATATAAAAAGATCGGAGAGGGAAAGTAGCATTCGATGAGGACAGTCAACCACAAAACACATAAACAAAACGAAAACAGACAAACAAGAATGCAAAAGTAATAATAAATGCAAATGACATCACAAACACAAAAGGGTTGTCAAAAGGGCTACCGCCATGGCACGGTCAGTGGAAAAGTAGGCCACGGGGCGTTTAAACCGGTTCTAGGGTGCATCAAACCTCACGCTTACCCTACTGTCATACCATTAAAACAGGACAGTGTAAATAAAGAAATCCCAGCCATGATCTAATCTCTAACCAACAAGGCAGCATCGATAGGCAATATAAGTAAAATACAAATATGCTCAAGTTCATGTACCAGTACTAATGTATCAAAACTGTTGACTTCCTGTCTTTCCGCAGTTACAGAACATAAGAATATTGCGGAAAGGTTTTTGAAAACTCAGGAATCAATTTGTTTAGGTTTATCGAAATCTCTGGAGAAGTCTGACTTTTCCACATTATACACCACTCTACCACAAAACGTGATCAACTATAGCTTGAGTCAGCTTACAATGAACATTTTCCTAGAGAAGGAACACATTTCTTTGCTTGTAATAATGTCAGGGCTTTCTTTACAAATGCCCCTAATGATAATTATTATTTATCACACAACATGGCATCTGGGAGTATAATAAAGCCATGACTTATTTCTCATAATACACTATTGTATTACAGATGCAAATTAAGAACGAATCACTGTGCTTGTGTACAGTAAAACATTTAATCTCAATTGGTTGTAGGGTATATCATACACGCATGTACGATACGTTCAGACGCCTTAAATATGTATTATATGAAATCCTACTTTATTTTTCGTCAGAAAAGGACACGATACTTTTGCATTGAAACGTACTTCACGTTTAGTGATTGACCCCTCTGCACTTCACTTTTCCCATTTGCTATAACTGGATATTCTCTTGGGACTCTATGATTGCGCCTGTTGAAAACCGGACAAAGGGAGGTAGGTGCCATGATTCTTCGTCCCAAGGGTTCTTTGATCGTGCCCTAGATTGTTTTTTCTCTTTGGTTGCTACTGCTGAGGTTGTTTAGTATAATTCTGGATAAATCCTGAGGTGTTTCTAATTATGTTTTTTATATATCTTTACAATAACAGTTAAGAGTACTGTTTGCTAATATCTCTGGAGTTGGACTTTATTGTTAGGGATTTGCTTTTGATGGGATGTACTTATTTTAACTGTTTTGTCACTTTTGGCGTTAAAGACAGGATAATAACGAGGTTGTGTAAACATAAAGTCGATTTATGCTAACATGTAGGTCTTATTGCCTACTGACCGTTCAAAGTCGGTAATCCTGTCTTCACCACTATTTTTTGCTACGCATTGACATTTTAAATATGCACATATTTTTGTGTGTGGGACGGACCTACGATACCATTGCGTGTGATTGCTGTGATTTCTATAGGACTATTTTTCTAGTTTTTAAATAATTATGTTTTCGCCCCACAGTATTGTTTTTGTGAAATATTTTATCCAAATATCCATAATTAAGTATACCTATTGTTCATCAAGGCACGATAGATTAACATAAATGTGAAAGTTGCATACTATCAAAGATGATATCTGATGGTAAACTAATTGATACAATTACCACCATGTCAAATTGCATAGGTAAACACAATGTTTACAAACAATGGTACCGATATTTGATTGCTGATAGCGCAACTGTTTCCTTTTCGATATTGTGTTTGCGTTATGGTTATATATATCCCATTGTGCCTGGTTGTAAACTTGTAAACAGTGCCTTCCCTTACTCTATCACATTAGACAGGCACGGATAAAGCTGTTTGAATTAAATTGAGAGGTATCAGCATTTCCACAATATGTTTACACTCCACTTGTTTAAGAGAAGATAGCATATGCAATACACTATGGGTAAGATTGTGACCCAGCTGAGGTAAATTCCTTTTTTTTAACAAAATTCTTTTTCCATATTTTGTTTGCGTTCTGGTTATATATATATATATATATATATATATATCCCATTGTGTCTGGTTGTAAACAGTGTCTTTCCTTACTCTACCACATTAGACAAACACGGAATAAACCACATTAGACAAACACGGATACAGCTGTTTAAATTGAATTAAGAAGTCTGTATCAGCATTTCCACAATCTGATTCCACTCCACTTGTTTAACAGTAGTTAGCATATGCAATACACTCTGGGTAAGATTGCGAACCAGCTAAGGTAAAACAAAATAACAAACAATGTCAACTTTCTTGCTCAAATATTAAATTACAAACTTACGCAGTTTGAAGAGATAACAGATCTTCGTTATTTCAAGTTAAAGGATAGATGTTAACGAGTGGAATGTTTAAAACAAACCATACTTTCTGATTTCAATAATTATTGAACTTACCTGTTCATATTTAAGATATGTAAGATTGTCATTGCTTCCATATCATAGTATTTTGTTTTCCTGTAACGAGATCCAGCCATTCTCGTAACAAATGTATCAATCTTGACAGACGAAGGGTTCTTTTATTTGCATTGATATGTCACTTATAAAATATATTTTTATCCGTACCTACCCATTTGTCTTTCTTAGCATACCTGTAGTATTGTTCTTCTGTGTACCCTTCGAACACCGCTTTCCATACGAATTAAGTAAAAGTATAATCTATTGATCTATGTAAATTAAAATACATCCTGATATGTTTGTCCTTTAAGTCATACAATGCGTTAAAAAAGACACAACTATCAAACAAACAAAAACATTTACGTCCTCTGGCATCGTGTACATCTGTTTCTAATGTGTTTTCTTCTTTTCTTTTTTCTATCTGAAAGAACTGTGTTTTTTTTGTCTCATTCATAACTCATTTATAATTTAAGGAATGGTATACACAAATAAAAGGAATAGGCCCGCCTCCAGCCCGTCCGAAAACACACCCGCCACACAGCCCTTCAATCGTTTCAAAATGTTATTGTTTCAATTTATATGAAGGCCTTTGTGTACAGGACCTACATTTACGTGTACTCATATCCCGCAACCACCTATCACTCCAATCCAAGTGGTTTATTGTTTAATTGCACATACGTTTGCTTGTAAATAGAAAGGTATGATAAAAAGAGAAATAAACATTTAACGCGAGTAACAGTACTGCTTGTATGATTACATAAATAACAGTACTGCTTGTATGATCACAGCAAAACTAGCTTTTCGCTTCGGTCCATATAACATTCTAGTTCTGCCTGCACAGTCCACAAACTTACATATGGACTTCAGCACCATACATTAAATTATTTTAAATATATTGAGTTGGAAGTAGATATACGAATATAGGCCTCAACTCTTTTTCTTGGGTGTCGGTTTTTCAGTTTAAATTTCTTATTCTGACAAAAGACTGCGTGTTTTTCCTACCTGTTCGTTTAAATAACCGTTTTTATTATGCGAGAGTATTGTATCTGATTTCTAAACCATCAGTTTACAAACACAGCATTCTGTCTACCTCTGAAGCTTCTTGACGGGATGGACGTAATAATTAACATTCAATAAGTCTGTATATAATTACCATTTTAGAAATCGTCTACAAAATCCGTAAATTCTTAAAAAAAAACACGAACATAAATCATTTGCTAAATACTTAAATCTTCTAAACCTGTTAAAATAGAGTATTCACAATGTTTCACAGGTAAAACAATGCGTGTTATCCAACATCAATGCAATCGGTAAATATAAAGCAAGTCGAACTTTATAAAGCTGCAATTGTACATGACGTAAATCGACACCTTTCCTTATTTTTAAACACACATATACGTGCGTGCGTGTATATGTATTGCAAGAATAGACAACGTTATACCAATATTAAAGAACCGTTTGAGAATATTAGCGATCAGTTCAGTGATTATGGTCATTTCATACGTTTTAGTAAGTTTAAGATCGAAATGCTTCCCTATCAGAGCAATTACACTTACCATGACTTCTTAAATGGAAACACGGCAATCTTGATTTTTCTAAAAAACCACGGCGTCCCGTTAGTTTTTCGACATAATCTGCATTTGTTCAATCATTAATATTAATTATAAGAATAGTATAAAGCAAATTGTTATTGAATAATAGTAATTGTTGATACTATTGCACCAGTAATCTATGTAAAGTTATGGTAGAATAAGACGACAACGTGAAAACTTAAACTTTTATTTAATTATATGCAACATGTTTAAAGCCAAACTAGTACTGGATAAATAAATCGAGACGCTAACTGCAATGCTTGATAAACATTTCAAGATTGTCGTATGTCTCTTTAAGATATGGGTTGATTAATTCGTGTTTTTGGAGTGCTTAGATAACAAAGCCCTTATCCTATGACATATGATTCTTAGAGATTATTTTTTAAGTGGCGCTAATGTTCACATTTGTATCTGGAATTCACTTTCTCAGATTCTAGTGTTCACAGTGTCTCAGATTCACAGATTAGATTCAAATGTATCCGAAATACACCTTTAATTTAATGTTTAAGCTATGTTTCTCTGATATATACCTTAAACTTGTTGCTTAGATATTCGCATTCTTTTCGGATAACATTAAAATTTCTAACGATTGATTATCATGCAAATCTGTTGTTGAACTCTTCATAATTATAATCTGATTTAAAGCAACTTTAACTAACTTAAACAAAATTGAATAATTACAAAAACTTGACTTTCATACGCACCTTAAAGCTATACAATTCCGATAAAATAATACGATTTCAAGTTGTTTTAAACATAAGAACGCCTATAGATGAAGTTCTTTGCTGGTTGTGTTCTCTACATTGTTTAGGTTGGTATATTGTCATAGCGTATATCGAGGCATTTGCATAATAGGCGTGATAAACGCTTCGGTAACTTTGAAATTGTACCACCCAGCGATTACGGGTATATAAGCCTAAACGTTTATATAGCAATTTGCTCAGATATCCGATAACTACAGACTATTCAACTCGATGAGGATATTTAATGGCGTGCAATGTAACTATATACATGTTTGTATTGTTGAACGAAATGGAACAAGTAAAATGCGTAAGGCATAACGTAAATACATCACTATGTAGAGAATTATAAACACTTACCCGCGTATTCCACATATGTTCCATATATTGTATATACATATTTCCTAAAATATCCTTCAAATAATCCAAAATCACACACGTATTACACATATACAGAGAGCGTGTATCAGTAGCCAATAGTATGTAACGTGAAATACATGCTCAAGTGTTGACTCGGGACAGGGAGAAATTATTGTTTACAATGAGACACTTGAAGGATATTGTTCAAATTAAGTTATATATATGGAATTTTCTTTTGTTGGAAAAAGACCAGCAATATTATTTCTCGCAAATCGTAGTTTTCAGGATGTGAGGAAGGGGTATACACATGAAGGTCGCTCATCCGTCTATCCCTCTGTTGCACTTTTCAATTCCGGAGCTTCTTGGGAAAATAATAAGAGTCACAATTCGTAAAAAAGGGATCGCTCTTGCGTGCGAGCTTTTGTGGGTGCCTAAACCGTGCTTGTGTGCGTGCTATTATGCATATGTTTGTTAATATTTAAATCTGACGAATTTGAAAGGCATTTGAATACTACTTCTTCATAAAAAAGAAAATTCATAAAAAAAATGTTTTTAAAAGTGCTAAGGTCTGGGCTAGAACCCCGTCCGCGACGGCGAATGCATACTAAGACAGAGCATTAACCTATTGCGCTACGGAGGCCGATTAACTAATTAAGTTACTTTACATAAATATGCTCAATCGCGAAGACTGCTAATATCACGGTGGATAGACGTAACGGACCCTGGTTGCTCAAAACTGCGTTACCTTGATCTGGTTGCACTTGTAACGGACCATGGTTGGTAAATGGACACTGGTGTCAAAAAGTTCGAACATAAAGATACAGTATCGTATGTATAACAAAACAACTTTATGCGACGGAACTTTTGAATATCATATCCTTCGAAATGCATTTTCTTATGTACAACAAATGCAGAATAATTCCTAACAAGCTTACTCTTAACCGGTCGATACAAAGTTGATGACGTTAAAAAGCCAAACTTCCATATGTTCTCTCTGAATGAATTAATGTGATCCCAAACTGGTTTGCAACTGCTGTTGTTCAATAAAGATAACTGTTTAGTCTAAAAATCTGCAAATATTAACATCATGTCTAAATTTCAGAGCACCGGACCCTGGTTGCTTTGTAAAAAATGCTTGAGATTCTGGCAACGGACACAATCTGTATCTTTGGCACCGGATCCTGGTTGATAGTTTGTTTTCTATATACCTTCAGATTAAAGAGAAAACGACGATCGGGACTATGGCTCCACCAAAACAAGCAATAAAAAACAAACATCTATTGGTTGCATGGTGTTTTAAGTCATCTTCAGCACATTTTAGGTTATATATGATGGTCGATTTTTTCGTGGGGGAGGCAAGGCAGACCATCCACATTTTCATAAGTAGGACAAGTACTGCATGCCTCATGAAATCTGGGAACGAGCTGGATTCGTACCCACGACCGTAGCGGTGAACTTGAAACAGAGCCTCACCACTCTGGACCACCGGTACTAAAATCATTCATGCGACAGCATGATGGAAAATAATAAAAGAACAGCCCAATATCGAATGTAGAGGGTGTGTTCTTGTTATAGTGATAGAATCTGGTGGTGAGTTTGGCTAAATGCATCTATGTCGTACAAGGTACAATACTAAACAAATGTACTCCGGACCTACGTTCGTGTATATACGTTTGCGCCTTGAGATAATTCTCTCTTCACGACCTGTCTTCCGTCGACAGTACCCTAAAATAAACTATGGGCCCGCAATAGACATTAACCAAACTTACTTTCCCCGCAGCGCGCTGCATGACGGTTTTTGTCGCCGTTTTACACGACAATGACCTCGAACTGTTTTTATATTTGTAACCGGAGGCCCCGGGTTAAATCCTCCGTGGTGCCACTGAGTTTCGTCGGTGTGTTCTTAGGCAAGACACTTTCCCGTAGCCTCGTCTGTCGGATGGGGACGTAAACCGGGCGGTCTCGTGTATCGGTCTGTCCTCCGAGCACGTAAAAGAACCATAGGAATCTATTCGATAATAAGAGTAGGGCACGGTTCCCGGATTCCTATGTATCCTTCCTCTCTCTCTGGGGCGGCTCTAAATAACCTATACTGTGTTGATGATCCGTTAAACAACATTCAATATTTAAAAAAAAAGGTTTATTCAAAAGGCATTATCTTAGAGCACGCAGCTGTGTACACACTGTCTGTAAAAATCCGAAAATTAAAAAAAAAACACAATACATAAAAAAAACAAAAAAAAAACAATCAAATAAAAAAGTAGGGGCGAGTGGATATAAGGATTCAGACTATATCATCAACATATCAGCGTCAAATAAGATATAAAATAGTGGGAAAAAACGAACCACAGCGTATCTGGGAATGAAACAATATTTATAGCCGGTCGCCCAAAAGAAAGGAAGGATACATACAAATCCGAGAAGCTGCCCTTATCTTACGAATATATTTTCCTTTGAGCAAATTGTTCCAACGATAGACTCCGAAACACAGAACCGGTGACATACCAATCCGACGAACGAGAATAAAGGAACATGTTTTACTCAATAATACACAGAAGAAATTGACTTGCGGCGATAAGGCTTCATCCGGGTCAAATGCAACGTGCTATCAAGTAGACCACGCCAGCCCCCTTGAAGTGTACGAGTTCCTCGCCGATGTTTGGAGGGTGAAAACTCGTTAAATGTATCTCAGCACATTGTTTTTTTCCATAAGTTGACCCCGCATAAACCCCACCCAATTGAAAATGTCGCAGCTTTGTCTTCCACCGCTGATATTTCGAACAGGGGAACATATCTAGTCGTTTTTGGACTAAAATTCGAGCACGCTAGAAGCCGCAACAGATCGTCACTGACGAAATGTATCATTACGCTTACAGACAGAGAGAGCGTCAGCTGTCATTTTGATTGGGTGTTCATTCGCATAAAAGAGATAAACACACCCCACTCACTGTATGCATATTCATAGGGGCCCTGGCCTTGTGAAGAGAAGAAATAGTTCTCCGGATCAGACAAATACCATGTAAATCGTAAATAAGCTGTGGGAAATGGTAAGAAAATTGAAGAATGTGATGTTTGGGCCCATGCTTTTTTCTACTAAGACAAGAAACAAGATGATATATTTTATCTCGAAATATTATAAACCCCGTTTGGACCCCGTACATCCAGCTTTGCAAACCTGGGATAAAGTAGCTCATTTGCATATTAATGTCGAAAGGACCAATCCTTCCGAGCAAAAGTAGTTATTTTTCAGTAAAATTGTTTTAATAGTTTACGTGTTTTTACCCGCCAGGGTCCTTTACATGAGTAACCAGGATCAAGGTAACGCTGTTATGAGCAGCCAGTGTCCGTTACGTCTGTCCACCGTGAATATAAACCATTGCTTTTCAACATATTGCTTTTCCAGGTCCGTAGCTACACTGGGGCACACAGAGGTATTTGCCTTGGTTGAATTTTGGGAATGTACATACTTTACATAAAAACAACAATATACTAGTAAATAAGGACCCTGGGGGAAATGCAACACATTGAAGGAAATTTTAAACAAAAGCTAAGGTGGAGAGGGAGGTTAATGCCACTGGACACCAACATAAGTGATATGCCTCGGTTAAATTTCAGGGCTGGTTACGGGCCAGTTTTCATTCAAAATTACTTTACAAATCAATAAACTTAGATAATGTTAATTACTAGTATTTGAACTTAATTGTTATACTAAAACTTTCGGGTTTTAGTTAACACTTACCCTGTCTTACAGACGGAAGCTGACATCTTTCATATTTTCTTTGATTTTGAAATATTATTAATCATAATTTTAATGTTCAGATTGCCAATTCATACATTTGTGTTGCATTTTTTTTTGTTTCGTGAAAACATCAATATTGCGCCCCACCCCGAAACATTGGGTGTGGAGTCCTCCGGCTCTTACGCCTATGTTTATAAGAATATATAGTAACTCTCCTTCCTTCCCCCACTCTCTCTCCCCTTTTCTCACTTTTCCCCTCCCGCCCTCTCGCTTTCTTTCTTTCTCTGTATCTCTCTTTCTGTGTGGGTGTGTCTCTCTCTCTTTCTCTCTTTCTTTCTCCCTCTTTTTGACTCTCTATGTCTCTCTCTCTGTCTCTGTGTCTCTCTGTGTCTCTCTATCCATTTTATTTTCAATTTCAACATTTCAATTCATGCATAAATTAAGAGGAATTCATTAAAACTATGTTGATTTATAATCTACTAATATGTGTAAACCATGCATGCATAACTTCACATAACAAATACTATATCTCCATCTTTACCATTAGTTACGGGCCTCTACCAATATTCCAATTTCGATAAACAATGTCTCCCTTGTGTTTTGTGTCAATATACACTACACACAAACACACACACACACATACACATACAAATGGAGGATTATTTGTATATAATAGTTTCTTTGATGCAACGCGATAGTTGGAAAGGCTACGTTTAATTATAGGTATTGATTTGGATTATATATATATAAATATGGACTTATAAGGTTGTTTGAGTAAGTACATCTATAGCTTCCTTTTCAATTTCTAATGACTTGTATTTCCTATTAGGTCTTTCTACTGAAGATTGGTCTCATCAGTTCGGTGGTAAAATGCCGTCTGCTAAAATCCACTTTTATACCCGTTATAAGACCAGTGGTCGATTCACAAAGTACCTGAAGCGTCTCATACAGTACCGCCTTATCTCATTAATATTCAGTGAATTTAGGTGTTGCGCATGTTGTATATATGAACCCACACGTATACAGTAATCATTTAGTACAACATGCGTAATAACCGTTATATTTGTTCAGTTCTAGTGTGCCTTTTATCGGGATTGTGTAGCTTTAATGTGTAGCTCAGTGACACTTGAATATGACCGCTATAATTTCAAGGTAAAGAACGGTCGAAGTAAAACAGAAAATCAAAATCACTTTAAGGTAATAAACCAAAACACACCGAAGGTACACACCGAATGCATGAACAGGTGGCTACTGCACATACAAATATAAAACCCTAGAAGCAAATAAATCAAATAAACCACAAACATAAATGAGATTGAATACAGTTCACACTATCTATAATGTAAATATCACAGGACGCAAATCCCTGAGACACGTTAAAGTGAAAATTTGAGCCACTTTAATGTGTTATTATGTTGTATCGTACTGCATGTGTATTAGCTACTTTTAAAATATGTTGATGGTTTTATAACTATAGTCTCTTATAATTCTAATTAGAATGGCATGGCTATTTTATAATGTTTACGATGTTTTATTTATGTTTATATTTATTGTAAACCACGATGAGACTTTAATAAAGAAATAATATATTATATGGTAATGTGTTATATGGTTTGCATTGTATTGTGTTGTATTGTGTTGAATTTATTGTATTGTTTTGTATTGTAATGTAGTGTATACTGTAGTGTTTTGTATTGTATTGTATTGTAGTGTAGTGCAGTGCAGTGTAGTGCAGTGTAGTGTAGTGTAGTGTAGTGTAGTGTAGTGTAATGTAGTGCAGTGTTATTTTACAGTTTAAATGAGGTTATTATGTTTGTGAATTATCATTTAACATCCCAAGTCAATGATAATTTTCCAATAATTTACCTGCTTACCCTACTAGTCCACTTGCGAATGTATCGAGATCGGAATATAATATTAAAGGTAGGTATTATTCTTGTCATATATTTCTATTAACAAACAAACGTATGTACACGTATACAATAAATCACTTGGATTACGGTGACAGCTGGGTGCGGATTATGAGTGGGGTGATAGTTGGGTGTTGATTATTTGTTAGGATGAAAGATGGGTGGGGATTGTGAGTGATGGAAATGAGACAAGTACGTACATTTTAAACGAGTATGTAATAAAATCTGTGAGGTTGAAGGGTATATGTTAGAGTGGTATCGTGTCGTAGGCTGAGATTAAATGGAGATAACCGTTCAGACAGACAGATAGACAGACAAGCAGGACGTATGGCCGCCCGGACTTACTGTCGCATGGAAGGACGGACAGACGGACATCCGGGCGGGTGGGAAGGACGTGGGTGGTCCGGAGGGCCTAAGCGGGCGTTTGCCTATTACTATAATTTGTGTACACCCTTCATGTTCTTTCAATTCTAAACGAGTTATGAGAGAGAAAAAAAAGCTCATTTAGATAGAAATAAGAAAAGTTAAAGCATCGGAAACAGACGCAAATGATGGACCTTTTGCTGGAGTTGTGTCCTTTTAACGCATTATATGACTTGAAGGAGAAACAAATCAGGACATATATTAATTATACATATATCAATAGATTATGCTTTACACTTAATTAAGTATGGAAAAGTGTTAATTGTTCTGTTTGAAGGGACATAGAAGAACAATACAAAAGGTATACTAAGAAGGACAAATGGGTAGTGGGTAGGTACAGAGGAAGATATATTTTACAAACGAAATGTCAATGCAAATTGAGGGACCCATTGTCTGATAAAGAATTAAACTAAGTCAAGATTGATCGAATTGTTTCGAGAATGACTGGATCTCGTTACAGGAAGATATATACTATGATACGGACGACGCAATGCCGATCTTAAATATTTGAAATATAACAGCTTAATTAAATAAAAATTGAAATCAAAATTGTATTGTTTGTCTAAAACATTCCACTGGTGAAAATCGATCCTTTAACTTGAAATAACAAAGATTCGTTATCACTTCAAAATATCTAAATGTGTAATTTAATATTTGAATAAGGTAGTCGACATTGTTTGTTAATCATTTCAATTTCTCAGAGGGTTCCCAATCTTACGCTGAGTGTATTATATATGCTATATAATGTTAAACATTCAAGTGGATTTCAAATACATTCTGGAAATCCTGATGCAGACTTTTTAAATTCAGTTTAAACAACTTTATCCGTGCCTGTATAATGTGGAAGAGTAAGGGTCGACACTGCTTACAATCACGCACAATATATATACATGTATAACCATAATTATATAACAGAATGCATACAAAATATGGTAAAGGAAACAATTGCATTATTAACATGCAAAAATCATAAGAAACGATATTCTACGATTACGTGTGTTTGACGCATCATTCTCAAAAGAATGTCAGATTGAGTCAGACCCATGCTTTCTTGTGTTTCAATGTCGCTTTATGGTACTACTTTGTGTGATTAAGATACAAATGATCTACAATCACGTCTAACTATTAGTCTGTTAGTTTCGTTTATCTACAGGAAAGAGGCCCCCCCCCACACAGTTCAGAACAAAGTACATTAAATACAAATGTGCATACCATCGTAATCACTTTATATAGGCCACCAATGTACACAAACTAGATAATAAAACAATTAACTAGAAATTAGTAAACCTGGTATCAGTGTCTCAAAGAAAACGTACTAATGAAAAGTCATTAGCAGACGCTGTTGGTAAATATGTAGAAACTTCAAAAATTGTATGTCCCCAACAGATACAAAGATGTATTTTCCTATTGGAGCTTTGGCAAACATCGAAAACCCTTGGGCACCGTTGCAAAGGGTCGTTTCGTGGTACAGGTATCAGTCTCGGGCAGGCCACAATCACACCCAACATGGGTAAGCCAAAGGAAAAAACGCGAATGTCCAAACATAAGAGTAGTAAATACATTTATGCGTATCGTTTGTTCTGGGAAGTAAGTAACAAAGACTGGTCAGTATAGTGTCGATATATGCCACAATGTGACTGTTTATTCACAAGAGTGTGAACGTTTTTATCGTTAAAATAATAGTCATGTTATATTGCATGAAACATTGTACTATGATGTAACACGTATTATATTCCGGTAATACCATAATGAAATTCATATGCAAAAAAGCACTATAAAAATCGATGTAATAACTATTATAATGCAATATTAAATAATCGAAGTTTTTACATGATTTGTCGTTAATTGTTAATAACTGTTTTGCTATTAAAAACATTAATCGTGTTTATATAATCTAACTGCTACATGTAATTGTAATTAGCTATGGCGATTTTCGCCACTCTCATCAGACAATTTGACGGATGAAATCGCCATATGGAACGGAAATAGCGACCGACCTTGGCATATATCTATCTGTTCTCGGAAATCCAGGGTTTTAATATAATATATAAGAGGAAATGTGAATGGGGCATACGCTAGTTTACTTTTCAAATCTGTACTTGACAAAGGTGACAGTGTTTCATTGGCTGCATACCATGCTTTCTTGCAGTCTCAGACATATGTGTGAGTCAACGATTGCTTCTCTTCTTTAAGAAAGCTGCTACAGAAGCAGTGGTCAAACATTGTTTGGCTATACTGCACCAATCTACACAATACTTCAGGCTAGCCTTTTGCTAAATGTTTTCAATGGCAATGACCAGAAACCCACGATATGGACATATATGTGTTGTTGAGGACAAATATTCAGAAGACTCACATAGAAATGAGAAGTATATTCGTTTCTTCTTTGTGTGTGCTGGGGTTTGTGGGTGGGTGTGGTGGTTTGAAGTGGGGTAATAAACGGCCTCTTTTTGTATTTATAGGACAGTAGGACCGGTGTGGGAATTTTACAATCCTAATTGGTTTCAGAAATGATTTTTGTTCGGCATTGTACAGCTATTAAAACATACCAAGTTATTAAGATCTTTTGCAATATTCCAAAAAATAAAACAACGAAAAATAACCAAGAAATATCCAATTTTTAATTTGATACTATTTTTAGCATGGCGGCCAATTTGAATATCTAAAAAGAGCACCCATGTGACATTGTTAGTTTGGCTTTCTTTCTAAAAACGTTTGTATTGGTCTCGACTTGTTCTGTACTAAAAAGTTGGTGCTTTTGTCCAACGTGTCTAAATAATTTCATATTTACCACTAGCTATAATTATTTCCTGTCTTGTTGTCCAGACAATAATGGAAGAAAAGCAGGTGCTTTGTTTTGCTCCGTATATATCTATAACGAATCAGTTTCCTTATAACTGTGATATCATGTCCTTAAAAGATAAGTAAACTACTAATATCTTGGAATAAATAAATAAATAACTAATTGTTTAAACATTATCACGGAAATAAATATATATAGATATATCTTAATCGAACAGGAAAAGTAGCATTCAAGGACGACAGTCAACCACAAACACATACAGAAACAAAGAATAATTTTAAAGATTAATAAAAGGCCAAATAAGACATCACAAACACAAAAGGGTTGACAATAGGGCTACCGCCTTGGAACTGTCAGTGGAAAAAAAGGCCTCTGGTGTTTAAACCAGGTTCTAGGGCGCACCAAACCGAACACTTACCCTACTGTCATCCCAATAAAACTATAATTTAAATTAAAATTACAGGATGGCTTATTATCTTTTTACATGTAGCTTAAACTTACATAGTTTGTATTATACAAATATTATGTGAAGTGTTTGGTTGTTACCAACAGGTTTGACAACCGAACGTGTATATTAATACAATTAGAATAATGTAAATGACAGAAACTGGCATCAGTAGGAATTTTGATGACTGACCGCATTTGTGGTGATTGTCATTTGTGGTGATTTCAAATGATCCCATGCTATATTCGATGTCTATAGTTATATTTACAACCAAGTTTATTTTATTCTTGAGACAAAATAGAAATAACATGCATGGTTGTGAATGGGAATTTAGGTGAACTAAAGGTTCAAGTTCACCTAAACTGACACTCACGACCATGCATGCACATCATTGATCATGCCTATAGTAATTGGCATATAGCGGATCCTTTAATGCCAGGCGAATTTCCATTTTCTACAATGATCTCTGCATTTGTGTGTTTATATTTCAGAGATAGTTCCAGTATGATAGTGATGTCTTCAAACACACGAGTCACACTTCTGAAATCATGCGTCGGAAAATAGGAAATACATATGAAAGGATGACCTAAAGTATAACCATGAACACATTAGAGAATGCATATATCAAAGATAAATAAATATTCTACGGAATTTAAAAGGTGGGTGCACTTTTAACACATGTTTCGTCTTCCATTTGTCAGTGTGAAAAGATGAACAGATAACATACAAAAGGCCTAAAACTTCCTTGATGAGATTGTATATTTGTGTATCAGATGGTGCACACACATATATGAACAACAACCATTAGTCAATACACATCTTTTAGCCTTGTCCGTCGGATGGGGACGTCAACCGTATAGTCTCATGTATCGGAGTCTATCCTCCAAGCAAATAAAAAAAATTAAGAATATAAGAATATATTCCTACAGTTCGTAGGAATATATTCGATAGAAAGATTAGAGCACGATTTGATGATTTGTTCGCGTGCTAGATGTTTCAAACCAAAACTAAGGAAAGCTTGTCATTTGTGGTGATTTCAATTCAAAGTGTGGAGATGAATGTGATTACCAAGCTAACCTACGTGAAGTTATTCATGACCAAATCAACATATATGGATCTTATTGTATTGATGTCCTTGTTGAATGCATGTAACGCAATCTAGATTTAATATGGATTTTCGGCCCGCCATATGTTTTTTTTGGCCCAATACAAACTTTTTCACTTTAAGAAACGAAAGCGTATGTTTATAACAGTTTCTCCACATGTATCTATGATACATACAGAAGCACGAATATACGAAATGTTATGAGACTTAATTGATACTATATTTGAGTTATGCAGTATTCAATGTGTCCTGATAATACCCACATTTTAAAATGTAACATTAACATCAAAACGAGAGTTCTGATATAGGATTTTGACTATTTAACACAACGTATTAATTTCTTGAACATAATCAGTTAATCATCAATCATGGGATGTTTCGGTTATAATGTCTATGGTTTTGTCATTTAAGCAATGTTGAGGTCCAACGTTATTTGAGATATGGGCACTGACGTCTTTCCATTTTCTTTGACGTCATGCAAATGGAACGTCTGACGTCAGTACTGTACTCTTTTTGCCGAATAAGTATGACCATTGTCGAAGTGGTTTGTTACAATATACTATTGTCAAATACATATTAATCATAACTTTATCATAATCGGATTTGTGTCACTACAAGAAGTTCTATGATACATACATTTATCTTCGTTTTTCATCTTATTCCAGTTGATGCACCAAGAAAACCTAGTGCCACACAATGAATATCATGATAGAATTCATGTTTGGGGTGTTGGCTTTCCTGTTTAATACAGTATTCATCCTGTTCTTGGCTTTCATTACTTACTACTGGATAACAAATGCAGGCAACCAACATGCAATTCCTGAGTATGTTTAAGTTTATATTACAATCTTTATCATTGTTTTTTATAGTTTATTATTACTAGTTTTTTTCTCCGTGGACAAGGAATGAGCATATCTTTGTAACAATTACAGAGTGTAAATAGACAGTAGATCTTACATGAGTGACTGTCGATATGCTTACCTTATAATATATTTTATTTGACGACATGCATAACCTTTTTATAACTATAAAGCTAATCCATTAGTGCTACTGTAAATATAAAGTTCGAAACAAATGGTAAATTGTTAACATTGTGACACGATAGATTGTGGACCCTATGATGATTTCTAACTTATTCTTTAAAGGAAAGTAAATTTAATATGTATGTCTTCAATATTGTATTATCAAGCCCTTAAAGGTGAAGATAAAAATATCGGACAGGGAAAGCAGCATTCAAGGACGACAGTCAACCACAAAACACAAAAACAAACATGCAAACAGACAAACGAGAAGGCAAAAGTAATAAACAATGCAAACGACATCACAAACACAAAAGGGTTGACAATAGGGCTACCGCATTGGAACGGTCAGTGGCAACAAAGGCCACTGGGGGTTTAAACCGGTTCTAGGGTGCACCAATCCTCACACTTACCCTACTGTCATCCCATTAAAACAGGACAGTGTAAATAAAGAAATCCCCGCCATGTTCTAATCTCTTACCAACAAGGCAGCATCAATAGGCAATATAATAAATACTGATAAAGGTGATCCTTTGAGAGCAACAAACACAATTAAGAGAATAAAGCAGCAGACTCGGTTTTATTGAGTCTGTTCATGAGAAGTAATGAAAGAAGCAAAACTTCCCACGCCCCCTAGCACCGGTTTAAGCGGTATTCTACTTCAAAGCAACCTTTATTGGGCTCGTTGGTCCCAAAGGACCAGTAAAAAATAACAATTCTAAGTAAAACACAAATATGCTCGTGTAAATATAATACAAAAAAAACAATAGCCTAGAAAGCCACAATGAAGGTACTCAATGACTTGGCAGAAGCCAGAGCAGTAAGAAAATAAACCATTAAGGACACAACAAGAAAAATCATAGACAAACATCAAACGCCACCGTCCCAATGGGCTTTAGGTAGGCGTCATCATAGGGTCCACAGCCTGTCCGGTCATAGTACAATTAAAGAGGAAAGCATAGTGACGAACTGTAAAAGGGTCCACCACCAAGCATGCTGTACGTTGCAAAATGATAGGGTCATAACCATTTTTGATAAACTTTTTAACAAGTTTAACAAAGATAGTATGAAACTGATCATGACCAAGAATCTTACGAAGTTTATAAATCACATCACCATAGAAGTCATGTTGTGATAGTCCTTGTCGCAGAAGAATATTTAAATTATTTTTATATTTGGAAAGAAGATCAGGGTTACGATAATAAAATTTTGCAAAGGTTTTACAAAGTTTATGCTAGCGGTAACCCTGATTGAGTAACTTTTTAGTTATACAAAGATGACGAATATTAAAGTCCTCAACTCGAGTACAAGCTCTAGAAAAACGAATAAGTTGAGACACATACACCATAAGAAGTTGCTCGGGGAACATCCCCATCTCAGTGGGGATAATTAACAATGTCAAAATTAAAATCATCTCTCTTGTCATAGATTTTGCTAATTATTTTACCATTATCAATCGAGAGATATAAATCAAGAAAAGAAGCGTTATTATCAGATATATTAGCTTTGTTAAAGCAGAAATTTGTCCTAAATCAACAAATCCGTTGTTGATATGTTTTTAATTATCAAATATCATTATAAATACGATGGTAACTATGCTATTGATGTATTTTTAGTGAAAATATGTTTTTAAAGATAAAAACCGAAAAGACGAACAGGCTACGCTAAAAAATTGAAAAAAAATCAAAGGGGGAAAACTCTTCCTCGTAAAACCGGAAGTGACGTCATTGGGAACAAAACGAAACCATTTGTACATAGGGAAAGCACGCAAAATCAGTATAGTGTGTGTGAAAATGTCGGAATAAAGCGACTATGATGCTGAGTCAGATGAAATGCCCATGATAAGAAGGTTGCACAATGTGCAACCTTACGATTTTGAGCCAGAATTCGTGTCTGAGGATGAAAATACCTCGGATTCATCAACCGATTGCGATGAGGAAGTTGAACGCGGTGCAGGTCATCGAAATTCTGAAAGTCACCAGCAACGCTGCAATATCTCGGTACATTTACACTAAGCGCGAAATGCAGTATATTCCGAATGAATGGACATGGTCTAATACTTGTACATTAATACGAGCGTCAGATTATAAGGACTTTATTTTTCCGAAAAATAGACATTGAAAAAATATATTTAGAGTCTAGTAAGTATAATTGATAAATAAATAAATGTAACAGCATCTAATTTCTATAGTATTCTATATACCATAAGTCCCCGCCGCCTCCAAAACAGTCTATAGTGGTGTATGAGATTCGGATTTGCAGTATGACACGCTCTCCCTGTGCCGCCAAATAACAATATACCACACAGCGACTAATCAACTATTGCGGTGCCCTATTGAAGTACAGCCTAATCATGGTACAAACGTCGGTAAATGACAAAATCACGCACCATTTAGGGAAACGTAGTTTTATGATATGCCTACATTTCCTGTATATTGCAATTCCGTGAGCGGTGCAATACCGCCGCGGCGAGCCGCGTATTGCACAAGACGGATATATGATGCGTGAGAAACTAGTTAGTTCATCGCGCACGAAGATGATCTAAATAATATAGTCAAATGTATTATGAGCACGACATAATGTATTATGTACATGTAGAGATCGAAAAAACAGACCTAACAATTTTTTTATTTAGAATATAAAGTATATATATGCTTGTAAAGCACTTATTTTACTTACTGCATGAGGTAAAAGCCGTTATTGTTGTTGTTTTGCCATACAACATTACTGAACTAATATAATAGCTAGTAAAATTATCAATTTTCTGCGTTTAAATAGACATCCATGAAACATTTTGTCATTATTTTCAAATCCAGAGACCGATATATAACTCTATATAAATCTATAACACTATTGGCAGAAGAAGGTGTATAATTTAAAACAAAACAAAAAAAAAATACTACAAAATATATATTGAAACAACGACAGTGTTTATTTCACCGAATTCATTTACATTCATATGCTAAACCTTTTTAGCGATCTTTTGAATAAGACGGCTACATTATATTAGCGCCGTTCACGTAAGACGCATGCATCTAATTCAACAGCTAAACAATCACGATGTACAGATCTAAGACTATATACCTTTCTACAATTTATCATACACATACTCGAGGAATTGCTAAGATAACTGAACAAAATCTTCTATCTTACCTCATTTAATAATTTCTTCCTCAACGCCGGTCGAATCGGCGAATAAAACTTGCTCGGAGACGGCGGGGTTAGGCACTTCTCATTTTTGTAGGAAAATATTGTTGGTATCGCTGTTGTTTTTAATCTGCATGGCCGTCTGTCCTTCAAATTCAATGAAAATGAAACCAAAGGATGGATTTCCCACGAATCCAACTCAAAGTGTTTACTACAAACTCGCGCGTCTTTCGAAGGTTCCCATTTTTTTGACGCGACGGGCGATTTTCGTCGACAGCGGTCCACCCACAATTCAAATCTTAATCTATCATTAACCTGATTAGGAAAACGAAAAAAACTGATGTTATTAGATTGTCCTTTTTTATGCACACTTTGACACCCAGCTACAGCACACGGCATTTTTAACACGTACCATAAAACTTAATCCTACATAGACAATACTATACAACTCAATGCGACACCGCTGATCGTTTGGTACCAATGACGTCACAGGATCACGTGACACTTACCTGTCTTCAAAAAGGGCGAAACTCAAGCGTGTGCGCTATGAGATAAAATTGGCTACTGTGAGAAAACGGGACAACCAATAAGTGTAATATTTGAACAGATTGTATATTATATACATATATTTCAGAATATATGCTCAAAAAACACGCTAAATTTCACCTTTAAGCTGAAGTTCTTTAGGATAAATATAATTTACCATAGTTGGAAAGAAAGGGATGTCAATGTTCAATATATCATCCAGATACCGAGAGGTGTCATTATAGGCTTCAATAACATATGCCTGTGTATCTGGTGAAGACTCAACATGAAATTCCTTTCATAGCAAAATAAAAACAAATCTGCGACAAGTGGCGCACAGTTCGTACCCATAGGGATACCAACAATTTGTCTATAAACGGTGGTTCCATACCTGATGAAAATATTATCTAATAGGAAGATGAGTGGTTCACAAACTTCATAGCAAGTCCACATAGTATAATTGTCTAAACTGCCGTTAGTAAAAAACGCTTTAATATTATTACATGCCAAAAATGTAGTATTTTCTCTAGCGAATGTTTTTGAATAAGAGAAATTAGCTTGTCTTTAATAAGATGATGTGGTAAGGTTGTATATAGTTTAGAGAAGTCATAAGTACTTATTGATGAAACTTGACCTTTATTGAAAATTTTAGCAAGAACGTCTCCTGAATTTTTTATAGACCTAAATAAATTAATCCTAGAGTTTTCATACGTTTTATCACAATATAGTTTAACGTGATCTTTAACGGCAGTAAGACAAGAAGTTAAAAGTTTGGAGATGTTTGTTGTGTTGAAGGCACTAGAATTTAAAATAAAGCGAGCCTTATACCGAATTTTATGTAATTTAGGAATCCAGTACATGGTAGACAGTTTATTTTGCTTATCGTATACACCAGCCTTGAAAGTAGTGCACCGAGTGATATGTGCGGAAACAACATCATCCTCAGTATAATTAACTGGAGTATACGAATTGGTGCTGCCGAGTTCCAGAGATAAAACATTGACGTAATGTAGGCGTCAAACAATAATTACATTATTAGCTGCTTTATCTGCAGGAACTAAAACAAATTTATTATGAAATTCCTAAATTCCCGATTTTAAATTACGAAAGGAAAACCTAGGTCTCGGAGTAAGTAAGGAGGGGTTAGCATTATAAAATTTAATACGTGTATCTATAATTTTAAGAATTGACTTTATCCAAGTAGAAAGCGAGTTTGTGTCCGCATGTTCTCTACGACACCATTTTATACTAAAATCTTCAATGGAGTAGGCGATCTGGACATGACAGGCATTAAAATCAATAGTTGGAGGTAATCTATATTTAGGACCTTTCGAAAACAAATGCCGAATACGTTTATCAACAATATCAAAATTGCCAGTGATGACATGACCTGCTGGAGCATAGCAAAATGTTGATGTGTTGCATTCACATTCCTTAGGAGTATTATGTACTATATCAAGGTCAGAAACTATTTTGTTGTAGTTGAAAATAATATTTCTAATAGGCCTTTTATACTTATAACAAATTACAGGACTTTCGGAATTTTTGAATTATTTAGGAATAGAATCAACTGCATGAGTATCCCGAAAAATACTAGGCATGTCAATGAAATCAATACCTTTATTAATATATAGTAGTTTTAGAAAATGCCTGACGTGATCAGACTCCTTGTCAATATGGGATCGGAGAACATGTTGTGTGTAGCTTTGAACTATGGAAGCAGTGTTATACAAGGGATCTGTACGAATGATCATGTTGTCGGCTTCCTCGTCGATCAACTTTAGTGAAGAAATAGACAAAGAGGTAAGCCGTGAAAGCATAGAATGCTTTCCAGACTGTTAAAAAATAATATGTAAATCAACGACAGAAATAATTACACGCGATTTACGTTTAATGTTACCATTACGCCTAAGACCATGAGACCTAGATTTACGCTTTCGAAAAGAAAATATAGAAAAAAATTCAATATTAGCATCTTTAGAAATATTTCCTTCTTGATAAATATTGTCATTAAGGCCTGTAAGATTTTCATCCACTTAAGTTCTGCAATATGTCTAGCTTTGTAGTAGCATCATTATCAAAACAAATATATTCAACCGGTTGAACAGTTACGTAATTAAAATTATGACCTGACTGACGAAAGTGTTGGTACAAGTAATTTTTTTACTTTTTAGGATTACTTGCATTATATTTGTGTTCACGAAATCGAACTTTTAAGAATCGACCCGTTTGTCTAACAGATTGTATACCGCACCGTGGTGCATTTCAAGTCAGAACATAAATGACGTGAGTAGTACGTCAATCAACTTTTGAAGCTAGACATACATTAAACAATCTACCATTAACCGCTGATTTAATGGTGAACTTGCACGATAAATAATTGCAAAAACTGCACCTCTTAGCATTGCACTTATAAATAGAGGGAAACACCCTGCGTCTTGAATGAACTAAATGATTTCTGAAAGGAGATTTTATATGGTATTTCCTCAAAACAGGTGATCCTAGAGGAGTTACGGAAACTTTTGAGCCATTATCAGTTTTGCGTGTCTTTTGAACATATATTCTGAATTAGATATATGTAATATACAATTTATTGAAATACATGTATTACACTTATTGGTTGTCCCATATCTCAAAGTAGTCAATTAAACCTCATAGCGCACACGTTTGTATGAGTGTATTTCTAAGGATTACAGTCCTTCCTCCCTGATAAGATATAATGTTCTGTTCCATTGACTTAGCACTTCATAGGGTATACGTATGATACATTGTAGAAAGTTCTATAGTCTTCTAACATTATATACATCGTGATTGTTTAGCCGTTGAATACAAAAGCATGTGATTATGTGAGTCATTCAAGAGCTTATATAATTTAGTCGTCTTTTTCAAAGATTGCTAAACAAGAGGTCGCCATATACATTTAATTGAATCCTTTAAACGAAACACTGTGTCTTTTTTTCAATATATATGTTTTTAGTTAGTTTTTATTATATACACCCGCTCATGCAAATAGTGATTATTATCATATATATAATAGTATATATATATATATATAGTATCACATACAATATAAATGATACCTTTGGTCAAAATTTATATTTTTCTCATCATTATTTGGAAGTGTTTTTGTTTTGTTGTTGTTGTTGTTTCTGTCCCTAAGTTTTAATACATCTTAACATGTTTTTCTTTCCTTATGAGAAAGTAATGGAACTTATTTTTATAGAAGAGGAAATCATAACAATGCATGCAGCTGATGTTTCGGAATAGAAGTTTCCATAAATTTAATTACGTTCAAAGTCGAATTCATGTTAATTTGCGCTGAAATCGTGAAAACCGACAAATAGCAAACAATGCATAATTCACGTGTTTACGTTCACACCTGGCCATATCAGACTACTATAACCTTAAACGACAATTCAAGTTACCAGCAGATATATATTGCAGTTATTCTGATAATTGAATATATTTGCCTCAAAACATACACTTTTTCACAAATACAGATGCAGTAAAATTAGGAAACAAATATTAGTTCATGTCATAATGTTTTATATAGAAGGAATCATTAGACTTGACATTGAAACAAACATAATCGTGAAGAATGTTAAGATATGTAATTCAGTTACAAAGAGAAAATGTTATTTATAAGTTAAACATCTCTTGTAAGAGTGCGCCAAGCATGCAACTACCTGATTATTATCATTCTCATGTTTGCTTACACAGATATACTCAGTTTGGTTTTCTCTTTCTACATATAAACATTTTAGGATTATCTACATTCCATGCATACATAACACATCAGTTATAAGCGCACATATATATAAAAAGTAAATATTTCAGTGTCTCAAAGTACTGTACTTACCTTTGAATTGAGTCTGCAATACCAATGACTAACCAATACAAGAGTATTTAATTTAAATATTCTGATAAAAAGAAATAAGAAACAGTTGTGTGTGTACCTATTAGATATGAGAAAAAAGTTTTAACTAAGATCTTTAAAAAATACCGACTCAACATATTATATTCGTTATTTCTTAATCAATAGTGTCACTTAACGCTGAAGTACGATATCAGAAATGATCTTTCATTAGATATTTTCACTATAGGTTTTACTAGTATTACTTTACCATCCCCACTATCTTTTATGACGATCAATAAACAACATTTTGAAATCGCGTATCATATATATATAGCAGAGATTTAAGTATTTTAATAGGTCCTTGGATATATTAAGCTGTAATGTTTCTGTAACTACTTTATCAATGCGATTTTCAGCTCTACTGGCCGAAGGCCAGGCGAGCTTATGAGATGACGCGTTGTCCGTCGTCCATCCGTCCGTCGTCCTTCAGTTAACATATTTCTTTTGGGCGCTCTACACTCTCTATTTGTCATACTACTTAACCAAACGTACACAATAGTTATATATCCATAAGATCTCAGATAAGTTCTTGAACCTGCCCTTGAATTGGTAAAACTGCATATTTTTGCCTTGTGGGTATTCTAGCCCCACCATTGTTGATCCAATCTAAGCAAACTATCACAGTAATAATATATTAAGGAGTTCTTGAACCGGTTAGATTTGATCACTATTATCTGAGTTATCTACCCTTAAAGACGCATACGTTTGCTCTGTGGGCACTCTAGCCCCTCCATTTTTCATTTGGTCCTATTCAAACTTACACAGTAGTGATATGTCTATAAGATCTCGGACGAGTTCTGAACCAGCCAGATTCGATTGATAATAGCTGAGATATCTGCCCTTGAATTGGCAAAAATACATATTGTTTCCTTGTGGGCACTCTAACCCCTCCATTGTTGATCCAATCTTAACCAAAGTTACATAGTAGTTATATATCGTTAAGATCTCGGACACGTTCTTGAACCAGCCAGATTCGATAGCTAATAGCTGAGTTATCTGCCCTTGAATTGGCAAACATGCATACATTTGCATTGTGGGCACTCTACCTTCTCCAATTTTCATCTGATCCTATTTAAATTTCACCGTAGTTATATAGTCATAAGTTCTCGGACGAGTTCTTGAACAAACCAGATTCGATCGCTAATAGCTGAGTTATCTGCCCTTGAATTCGCGAAAATGCGTATCTTTGTGTTGTGGGCACTCTTTTTTTTTTATCAGATATTAACCAAACTTTCACAGTAGTTATGTATCTCAGACGAGTTCTTAAACCAGCCAGATTCGATCGTTGATAGTTATCTGCCATTGACTTGGCAAAAGTGCATAATTTTGCCTTGTGGATATTCTAACACCTTCATTTTTTATCCGATCTTACACAAACGTTTACAGTAGATATATCAATAAGGTCTCGGACAGGATATTAAACCAGCCAAATTCAATTGTCTATGGCTGAGTTATATAGGCGTTGAATTAACGAAAATTTCTTGATTTGCAATTGTTACTAAATAAACAATTTAATTTTCCATCTGATTGTAACCAAACTTGCACAGAGTATGTATAATAATAAGATCTTGTTCAAGCATTTTAACCACATATAGCTGATGTTATCAAAGTGAATTAGCTGCCCTTGATCTGCAAAATATACATATGTTGACATTGTTACCACCATAGCACTTCCATTGTTAAAAAATAAAAATCGAAACAAAACTGAATGTGTTTTGAATAATCAGATCTTCGAGAAGTTCTTCAATCATGCATATCAGAAAGTATTAAACTGGGTCAGATGCCCTTGACTTAGCAAACATGGCATAACTTGGCCTTGTTATCTCTATAGCCTTTCCATATAATATCCAATATTAACATTTTTTACAGAATGTGTATAATAAGATCTCTGACAAGTTCTTCAGTCATGAATATCTTATGGTATTGAAGGAAGTTATTTGCACTTGAATTGAGAAACTGACATAGTTTGGCCTTGTTATCACTATAGAACTTCCATTTTGCATCCAATCTTAATAAAACATTTACACAATGTGTATAATAATATCATCTTGGACAAGTTCTTCAATTATGGCCTTTGAATGAGTGAAATCTTTATATAGACTAATATAGGGATTTTTTTTAAAAAACATCTCCTTCTCTGAAACTTCAAGAGCCGAAGGTTTAATATTTTGCAATTACTATAAGCTTATGGTATGTTCTACCAAGTTTGTTCAAATGGTGAGCTTGGGGTTATATTAGGCCTCGCCCCAACTGTTTGGTTGTTACAGAAAACGTTTTCTTCTTTTGTTAATTTTATTTCCTTTTTTTCATGTTAACTTTTTTTTTTTAAATTAAAACTGTGAGCATGTGTTCAAGGTATTTTTATGAAATTATAGAAAGGTGTGTTTAATTAAATGTATTTAATATTGTTAAACAACTAAACGAAAGTTATCTGTTAATAAGACATTGGTTATAGAAAGTTGGAAATTGGAAAATACCGAACGATGATTCGGCCTTCATTTTTATAATTATTACACTAGTGTAATATGATAAATATATCATGGTCGTATTGCGATCCAACACCACAAGTATTGTGCTAAAATTATATTACTTTTTCACTCTTCATTTGATTGTTCCAATATCACTCGTTGTAAATGATTCTTAAGATAAAATGTGTTTAATTACAGTTGACTTTAAATGTTCAATATAGTTTACCAAACTGTCAATAGTAGGATTAATTCTAGGGACGTGCATACTATACAGGTTAGAAAGGATACAGGGAAATGATTGTGTTGACGGAATACTCGGAACGAATAACAGTCAGTAAGTCTACAACATCTACACAAAGCATGTTTTATGATCAGGCGTTACCATATTTCATGAGATGGTAACAGTTCTGTGTTCAAAAGTACATTACACAATATAATAAACATGCAATGATTCTTAGACCGTACTATTGAGTTTCTGGTTATATATGTAATCACATATTTAAAATTAAAACCATGCTTAGCTTGGATTGTATGATGACTTTTATGTTTACTTCGCCTTCGCCGAACGACATTCTAACAACGGAACTATTCCATCGATGTTCTTATTCCGGTAACGGAAGTCGACGAAATCTGATGCACATCCAGCTGAACGGATAATATCTAACGATGATGCGTTCCGCATGTTCATAGTTATTACACTAGTGTAATATGATAAATATATTATGGTCTCAATTCTTTCCCACAAAGCAAGTTATTTGCTAAAACTGTATTAATTTGACTCTTCAAATTATTGTTCAAATATCAGGATTAATATTTGGATCGTGCGTATACGTTACAGGTCAGAAAGAACACAGGGAAATGATTGTGTTGATGGAAGACATCGAACGAATAGCAGGTCAGTAAAGAAAGAAAAGGTTATAAGTCCAACAGGAAGGGTAGCATTCAAAGAATACAGTCACTCCAACAAGTATTACAACGCAAAGGTGATTCAAAAAGTACATCACAAAAACATTCAGTAAAAAAACACATCACAAACATATAAGAGTTGACAACAGGGGTACCGCCTTGGAACGGTCAGTGGCAAAAGTGACCACCGGGGTGTTTAAACCGGTTCAAAGGCGCACCAAACCCCACTCTTACCCAGTCATCATCCCTAAACAACAGAACAGTGCAAATACAAATAATCCCCACCGAGTTAACCCTTACATTTAAAAAAGCATGTATAGGTGTAATAAGAAAAAAACACAGAAATGTTCATGTACATAAAATATTAAAAATAAGTTAAACCTAAGAATCTAATCTCATATGTACTCGCTGACTTGTCTGAAGTCAGAGCATCAAGGAGAAACCCGTTAAGGGCACGACAAAACATCAAACGGTTCCCGCGATAAAGGATTTAGGAACACGCTGTCATAGGGTCCATCGCCCGTGCCCTTGATTTTTCGGGAAAATGTCATTTTTTGCCTTGTGAACACTCTAGCACCTTCATTTATTACTTGATATTTACCAAACTTGCACAGGATAGTAATCCTAATAAAAGCTTGAACATGTTCAAAAATCAGATATATTGAATCAGTAACAACAGAGTGATAGCCCTTGTTTTTTTCTGGAAAATGCCATATTAAGCCTTGTGAACACTCTAGCATCTTCATTTATTAGTTGATATTTACCAAACTTGCATATATTGTCAATATCAATGAAAGCTCGGATAAGTTTGTAAACCAGCCAAATCAAATCAGTAACACCGGAGTTATGGCCCTTGTTTTTTCTAAAAAATGCAATGTTCTGTCTTGTGAACACTCTAGCACCTTCATTTATTATTTGATCTTTACCAAACTTGCATATTTTGTTAATATTAATGAAAGCTCGGACGAGTTCGAAAAACAGCCAAATGGGGTTAGTAACAACAGAGTTATGGCCCTTGTTTTTCTGAAAAAAAGCAATATTCTGCCTTGTGAACACTCTAGCAACGTCATTTATTATTTGCTCTTTACCAAACTTACATAGATTGTTAATATCAATTTAAGCTCAGAAAAGTTTGAAAACCATCTTAATCGTATTGGTAACAGCGGAGTTACGGCCCTTGATTAAGTTAAATATGCTGTGTTTTGCCTCATTAAGACGATAGGGCTTTCATTTGGCCATATGTTAATGAAACTTAATAAAAAGGAGGGATGATCAGTACCAAATCTAGTTATGTATATCTTCACCGTGGTCCAGTTGAATGAATTTTGACATAAGTATGGCCCTTTAAAGGTTTTAATACGCAAACCTTTTTCCTGAACATCTGGCCGGATTTCAGCGAAACTTTGTAGGGATGATCAGTACCAGGCCTAGTGGTGCATATCATCACTGTTCCGCTTGAATGACTTTTGGCTGAGTGATGGCCCTGTAAACGTTTCACTACACATACTTTATCTGGACTATTTCGCTTGAACCCTTGGCTGGATTTCAACAAAACTTTGCAGGGATGATCATTACCAAGCCTAGTTAAGCATGTTATCGCCGATCGCCGTATTTCAGTTGAAAGATGTTTGGCTAAGTTATGGCCCTTTATATGTTTTAATACACAAATGTTGTACAGACTAAGTTCTCCTTAACCTTTGACCAGATTTCATGAAACTTTGCAGGGATGATCAGCACCAGGCCGAGTTGTGCATGTCATCGCCGTGTTCAAGTTGAATGATTTTTGCGGAGTTATAGCCCTTTAAAGGTTTTGATACACACATTTTATCCTAGTCTCTTCTGAGCTCCTGACCGAATTTCAACGAATTTAGGCAGGGATGTTGAGTACCAAGACTAGTTGTGCCTGCTAGTTATCGCTGTGATCTGGTTGAATGGGTTAATATACACAAACATTATCCAGACAATTTTTCCTGAAAACCTGGCTGGAGTTCAGTGAAACTTAGCAGTAATGATCAGTACCAAGCCTTGTTTATTTGGTGTAGTTTGTAAAGTCTAATTATATTATTTATGTGTTGTAGTTTGTAAACTTAAATTCTATTATTTATTTGGTGTAGTTTGTAAAGTTTAATTCTTTTATTTATGTGGTGTAGGTTGTAAAGTTTAATTCTATTATTTGTTCGGTGTAGTTTGTAAAGTTGAATTCTATGATGTATTTGGTGTAGTTTGTAAAGTTTTATTCTGTTATTTATGTGTTATAGTTTGTAAAGTTTAATTATATTATGTATTTGGTATATTTCCACAATTGTACCCAATCTGAGCCAGCACTATCTAGAATCCCAAAATTTTTATACAATAGATGCGGAGTCCAAAACGCCATATTCCGTATTTTATACTGCATATTTTGTACCATGAGCAGATAATTCTAACAGTTAAACTCAGTGAGTCATCATGATTTATCTCCCTTGCCGGTGTTCGTCTGCAAGTTGAACAATGTTGAAGGAAGAAGACATTGAAGGTTTCATCTCTAAAAATACACACTGAAACACCAAAATAATATTCGAAAAAAAAATCAAGTTGGAATTAAAAAAGTACAATACTGAAGTCAATTGGACTCGTACCCAGCAGACACAATCCATATTTGAACTCGGTTTCGCCTCGTCCAAATATAGATTATGTTTGCTGCGTATAAGTCCATTGTACTCGCACTGTAAAATAACCTCATAGTCTAATGTTTAAGCCAAGATCTTTTTTTTTACAGAGACAATCAACAAATTAATTATAAAGTCTACTCAGTACACTGAAGGTCCCATACACATATACATGTAATGTCGTAAGTGTCTCGAACTTGAAGATAATTATAAAAATGATAATCATTGAAGTTCAGGACGATTACAATAACTAGGGAACTTAATATTCACTTAAATAAAAGTGTTTGATACTAGCTCTCATTTGTTAAAAGAAATAATAATATTAATTATTATAATAACAAAAACTAATAATAATAATTAAGTAATTGTCTGACTGCTCTCTTCTTCATTTCAGACCTACGCCCATTACGAGCAAGAAGCACAAAAAGAAGGTTAGTTATACATCAGCGTATATAAAACAAACACGTGGCGTTAAGTGTGAAAACAAGTCATGCATGATTAATGCGAAAGTAATACAACAAAGTTTGAAAGTCAAGTTAACATTTACATATGACCAATTTCAAATTCAAATTTATTTGGAAGTTCATATTATTTGAAAGAATTTTTTGTTCATTGCTGATCCTTTGGGATCATCGGGCCTAATCTTTGAGGCTTTAAAATAAAATACCGCTTAAGCCTGTGTTAAGGGTGTGAGAGGTGTTGCACCCTATATTACTTTTCATGAGCAGACTCAATAAAACCGAGTCTGTCACGTTTCTTTTTTTCTTTTTTTAATTCGTTTTTCATTGTTGTTGATCCCAAGGGATCCCCTTTTCAGTATGTATACGTGTTAGAGAAATAACTGATGGTTCTTGCAACACGTTGTGTTCTGCATCTTGAGTAGTGCACTGTTTTACATGCAATGTATAATAGAGAAAAACAAAGCTACGTTTACAATTTAAAATCTGATTAAACCTCAAACTGTCTGATTATATATTATATGTACCTGTATGGGTTACAACGACAGGTAAATCATTATGTAGAGTTTACGTCATTACACCATAAATCGATTTAAAAATAACGTGTTTGAGAAAACTGTAAGCAAAACCGAATACTGTCATTGTTTTAATTTATCATATGCAGACCGATGACCAACATCAGACGAGTGTTATGCATGTACAGCAGATGAGCATGCCGCACAATTATACAGGAGTAAGGTAAGATAATTTATGATTACACTCTCTACTCATCTATGTAGATATGAACTACTTCAAGCTCTGTCAAAGAGTCCTGTCAGCGATGATGTCGTTTGATATGTATCGGCGCATCTAACTAAATCATTTATGAACGTTGATAATTTATATTTTATTAAATTATGTTACTTTTTATTATTAAATTTTCACATTTTCAAAGATCAATATATTTCTTTCATAACTTAGATAGGGGTCACCACATAGGAGAATTTCAGTCCACAGTCCAGATAGTACATAATTCATGAGTTCTAAACCAATACTGTGATAGGCGGGACACGTAAAGTCGGTAATATTTTAGTGATGGTTTAGTGAACTGAAATTTGTTTTGAGACATGTGTGGCGGACTTGGGCGGTTTTGTTACCTGATTAGTGGAAGTGCTTTATGGGTAAATATCGTTTGAACGTGTAGACCGATTATTAAGATATGATAACCTATGGCAGTGGATTCCATTCATAAATGACAGGACTTACAGAGTTGGAATAATTGCGTGTTCGAGTAAATTGTTTTTAGAGTATGAGCATTGTGTAAGTTATATCGGTACTCTCTTTTCCTTCAAGAGAAGGCACTAATGATGAAAGATACGGTGGTGCAAAATTATGAATCATTTTATAAAATCAAGTTTCTCTTCACTAATCAAGGTAGCTCATTCTTGGCAATATTCCTATGTATTTCCAACCTCTATAATTCTAACCAATCTCTTCCTAACTTTTTAATAATTTGACATTCCTATATTTTTACAATTGTACCCAATCTGCTGTCTAGAATCCCAAAATCTATATTCAATCGTTGCGGAGTCCAAAACACCATATTCCGTATTTTATATTGCATATTTTGTACCATGAGAAGATAACTCTAACAGTTAAACTCAATGTGTCATCACGATTTATCTCCCTTAACGGTGTTCGTCTGCAAGTTGAACAATGTTGATGGAAGAAGAAATTGAAGATTGTATCTCCAAAGATACACACTTACACTGCTTGACATTCGGGATTTTTTTTTTTGTATTATATTTACACGTGCATATTTGTGTTTTACTTACATTGCTTATTGATGCTGCCTTGTTGGTTAGAGATTAGATCATGGCGGGGATTTCTTTATTTCTTTATTTACACTGTCCTGTTTTAATGGGATGACAGTAGGGTAAGTGTGAGGTTTGGTGCACCCTAGAACCGGTTTAAACTACTTTGCCACTGATCGTTCCAAGGCGGTAGCCCTATCGTCAACCCTTTTGTGTTTGTGATATCGCTTGCATTTATTATTACTTTTGCCTTCTTGTTTGTCTGTTTGCGTGTTTGTTTCTGTGTTTTGTGGTTGACTGTCCTCCTTGAATGCTACTTTCCCTGTCCGATCATTTTATATTTCTTTTTCCTTGAAAATTAAATTTGCTTGCACACACTGATATTCAATATGTAAAATGCAATTAAAATTTAAGTGCAGTAAATTTGAAATAAACTGACTGCAAGTTTATTCCAAATTTAAGAAACTATTATTTGATGTAAATTCTAGAAAATGCCAAGTAAACATTTAATGCAAAGATCATTTTCGTGCATGTGATATGTTTAAATTAAATTTGCTTGCACACACTGATATTCGATTTGTAAAATGCAACTACAATTTAAGTGCAGTAAATTTGAAATAAACTGACTGCAAGTGTATTCAAGTTTATTCCAAATTTAAGCAACTATTCTTTGTCTGCAAGGTACAGAGTGACGCACCCTGCCATTACACATGCAAGTTTCTTTTTGAAGTGTTTGAGATATGTATGTAAGGTACAGGACGACGCACTCTGCCATTACACATGCAAGTTTCTTTTTGAAGTGTTTGAGATATGTCTATAAGGTACAGGGTGACGCACACTACCATTACACACGCAAATTTCTTTTTGAAGTGTTGGAGATATGTCTATAAGGTACAGTGTGAAACACCCTCCCATTACACATGCACGTTTCTTTTTGAAGTGTTTGAGATATGTCTGTAAGGTAGAGGGTGACACACCCTACCATTACACACGCAAGTTTCTTTTTGAAGTGTTTGAGATATGTCTGTAAAGTACAGTGTGACACACCCTCCCATTACATACGCAAGTTTCTTTTTGAAGTGTTTGAGATATGTCTTAAAGGTACAGGGTGACGCACACTACCATTATACAAGCAAATTTCTTTTTGAAGTGTTTGAGATATGTCTGTAAGGTACAGGGTGACACACCCTCCCATTACAAACGCAACTTTATTTTTGAAGTGTTTGAGATATGTCTGTAAGATACAGGGTGACACACCCTCCCATTACACATGCACGTTTCTTTTTGAAGTGTTTGAGATATGTCTGTAAGGTACAGTGTGACACACGCTCCCATTACATACGCAAGTTTCTTTTTGAAATGTTTGAGATATGTCTGAAAGGTACAGGGTGACGCACACTACCATTACACACGCAAGTTTCTTTATGAACTGTTTGAGATATGTCTGTAAGGTACAGGGTGACACACCCTCCCATTACACACGCAAGTTTCTTTTTGAAGTGTTTGAGATATGTCTGTAAGGTGCAGGGTGACACACCATCTCATTACATACGCAGGTTTCTTTTAGAAGTGTTTGAGATATGTCTGAAAGGTACAGGGTGACGCACACTACCATTACACAAGCAAGTTTCTTTTTGAAGTGTTTGATATATGTCTGTAAGGTACAGGGCGACGCACCCTGCCATTACACATGCAAGTTTCTTTTTGAAGTGTTGGAGATATGTCTATAAGGTACAGTGTGACACACCCTCCCATTACACATGCACTTTTCTATTTGAAGTGTTTGAGATATGTCTGTAAGGTACAGTGTGACACACGCTACCATTACACGCGCAAGTTTCTTTTTGAAGTGTTTGAGATATTTCTGTAAGGTACAGGTTGACGCACCCTACCATTACACACGCAAGTTTCTTTTTGAAGTGTTAGAGATATGTCTGTAAGGTACAGGGTGACGCATCCTACCATTACACACGCAAGTTTCTTTTTGAAGTGTTTGAGATATGTCTGTAAGGTACGGGGTGACACATCCTGCCATTACACACGCAAGTTTCCTTTTGAAGTGTTTGAGATATGTCTGTAAGGTACAGGGTGACACACCCTCCCATTACAGTTGCAAGTTTCTTTTTGAAGTGTTTGAGATATGTCTGTAAGGTACAGGTTGACACACCCTCCCATTACAGTTGCAAGTTTCTTTTTGAAGTGTTTGAGATATGTCTGTAAGGTACAGGGTGACGCACACTACCATTACACACGCAAGTTTCTTTTTGAAGTGTTTGATATATGTATATAAGGTACAGTGTGACACACCCTCCCATTACACATGCACATTTCTTTTTGAAGTGTTTGAGATATGTCTGTAAGGTACAGTGTTACACACTCTCGCATTACACACGCAAGTTTCTTTTTGAAGTTTTTGAGATATGTCTGTAAGGTACAGGTTGACGCACCCTACCATTACACACGCAAGTTCCTTTTTGAAATGTTAGAGATATGTCTGTAAGGTACAGGGTGACGCACTCTACCATTACACACGCAAGTCTCTTTTTGAAGTGTTTGAGATATGTCTGTAAGGTACGGGGTGACACATCCTGCCATTACACACGCAAGTTTCTTTTTGAAGTGTTTGAGATATGTCTGTAAGGTATAGGGTGACACACCCTCCCTTTACAGTTGCAAGTTTCTTTTTGAAGTGTTTGAGATATGTCTGTAAGGTACAGGGTGACGCACCCTGCCATCAGACATGCAAGTTTCTTTTTGAAGTGTTTGAGATATGTATGTAAGGGTACAGGACGACGCACTCTGCCATTACACATGCAAGTTTCTTTTTGAAGTGTTTGAGATATGTCTATAAGGTACAGGGTGACGCACACTACCATTACACACGCAACAAATTTCTTTTTGAAGTGTTGGAGATATGTCTATAAGGTACAGTGTGAAACACCCTTCCATTACACATGCACATTTCTTTTTGAAGTGTTTGAGATATGTCTGTAAGGTACAGTGTGACAAACCCTCCCATTACACACGCAAGTTTCTTTTTGAAGTGTTTGAGATATGTCTGTAAGATACAGGTTGACGCACCCTACCATTACACGCGCAAGTTTCTTTTTGAAGTGTTAGAGATATATCTGTAAGGTACAGGGTGACGCACCCTACCATTACACACGCAGGTTTCTTTTCGAAGTGTTTGAGATATGTCTGTAAGGTACGGGGTGACACATCCTGCCATTACACACGCAAGTTTCTTTTTGAATTGTTTGAGATATGTCTTTAAGGTACAGAGTGACACATACTGCCATTACACACTCAAGTTTCTTTTTGAAGTGTTTGAGATATGTCTGTAAGGTACAGGGTGACACACCCTCTCATTACATACGCAGGTTTCTTTTAGAAGTGTTTGAGATATGTCTGAAAGGTACAGGGTGACGCACACTACCATTACACAATCAAGTTTCTTTTTGAAGTGTTTGATATATGTCTGTAAGGTACAGGGTGACGCACCCTGCCATTACACATGCAAGTTTCTTTTTGAAGTGTTTGAGATATGTCTATAAGGTACAGTGTGACACACCCTCCCATTACACATGCACTTTTCTTTTTGAAGTGTTTGAGATATGTCTGTAAGGTACAGTGTGACACACGCTCCCATTACACGCTCAAGTTTCTTTTTGAAGTGTTTGAGATATTTATGTAAGGTACAGGTTGACGCACCCTACCATTACACACGCAAGTTTCTTTTTGAATTGTTAGAGATATGTCTGTAAGGTACAGGGTGACGCACCCTACCATTACACACGCAAGTTTCTTTTTGAAGTGTTTGGGATATGTCTGTAAGTTACGGGGTGACACATCCTGCGATTACACACGCAAGTTTCTTTTTGAAGTGTTTGAGATATGTCTGTAAGGTACAGGGTGACACACCCTCCCATTACAGTTGCAAGTTTCTTTTTGAAGTGTTTGAGATATGTCTGTAAGGTACAGGTTGACACACCCTCCCATTACAGTTGCAAGTTTCTTTTTGAAGTGTTTGAGATATGTCTGTAAGGTACAGGGTGACGCACACTACCATTACACACGCAAGTTTCTTTTTGAAGTGTTTGATATATGTATATAAAGTACAGTGTGACACTCCCTCCCATTACACATGCACGTTTCTTTTTGAAGTGTTTGAGATATGTCTGTAAGGTACAGTGTTACACATTCTCGCATTACACACGCAAGTTTCTTTTTGAAGTTTTTGAGATATGTCTGTAAGGTACAGGTTGACGCACCCTACCATTACACACGCAAGTTCCTTTTTGAAGTGTTAGAGATATGTTTGTAAGGTACAGGGTGACGCACCCTACCATTACACACGCAAGTTTCTTTTTGAAGTGTTTGAGATATGTCTGTAAGGTACGGGGTGACACATCCTGCCATTACACACGCAAGTTTCTTTTTGAAGTGTTTAAGATATGTCTGTAAGGTATAGGGTGACACACCCTCCCTTTACAGTTGCAAGTTTCTTTTTGAAGTGTTTGAGATATGTCTGTAAGGTACAGGGTGACAAACCCTGCCATTACACATGCAAGTTTCTTTTTGAAGTGTTTGAGATATGTATGTAAGGTACAGGACGACGCTCTCTGCCATTACACATGCAAGTTTCTTTTTGAAGTGTTTGAGATAAGTCTATAAGGTACAGGTCGACGCACACTACCATTACACACGCAAATTTCTTTTTGAAGTGTTGGAGATATGTCTATAAGGTACAGTGTGAAACACCCTCCCATTACACATGCACGTTTCTTTTTGAAGTGTTTGAGATATGTCTGTAAGGTACAGTGTGACACACCCTCCCATTACACACGCTAGTTTCTTTTTGAAGTGTTTGAGATATGTCTGTAAGGTACAGGTTGACGCCCCCTACCATTACACACGCAAGTTTCTTTTTGAAGTGTTAGAGATAAATCTGTAAGGTACAGGGTGACGCACCCTACCATTACACACGCAAGTTTCTTTTTGAAGTGTTTGAGATATGTCTGTAAGGTACGGGGTGACACATCCTGCCATTACACACGCAAGTTTCTTTTTGAATTGTTTGAGATATGTCTTTAAGGTACAGAGTGACACATACTGCCATTACACACTCAAGTGTTTTTTTTAAGTGTTTGAGATATGTATTTAAGGTACAGGGTGACCCAACCTTCCATTACAGTTGCAAGTTTATTTTTGAAGTGTTTGTGATATGTCTGTAATGTACAGGGTGACGCACCCTACTATTACACATGCAAGTCTCTTTTTGAAGTGTTTGAGATATGTCTGTAAGGTACAGGGTGACACATCCTGCCATTATACACGCAAGTTTCTTTGTGAAGTGTTTGAGATTTGTCTGTAAGGTACAGGGTGACGCACCCTGCCATTACACATGCAAGTTTCTTTTTAAAGTGTTTGACATATGTCTGTAAGTTACAGGGTGTCACATCCTGCCATTACACACGCAAGTCTCTTTTTGAAGTGTTTGAGATATGTCTGTAAGGTACAGGGTGACACACCCTCCCATTACACACGCAATTTTCTTTTTAAAGTGTTTGAGATATGTCTGTAAGGTACAGGGTGACGCACCCTACCATTACACACGCAAGTTTCTTTTTAAAATGTTAGAGATATGTCTTTAAGGTGGTGACGCTCCATACCATTACACACGCAAGTTTCTTTTTAAAGTCTTTGAGATATGTCTGTAAAGTACAGGGTGACGCACCCTGCCATTACACATGCACGTTTCTTTTTGAAGTGTTTGAAATATGTCTGTAAGGTACACGGTGACGCACCCTACCAATACACACGCACGTTTCTTTTTGAAGTGTTTGAAATTATAAGAAATGTCATGGGTATCCAGTGAAGACAGGGAATTCCAACCCGAGGTATAAGTGTTTTTATCGGAACCGAGGCTCAGTAATTCCCTATCTGAACCGAATATCCATGATAGATTATTTACAACTCTAACCAAAGAGAAAAAAGTTTAGCGCATACAGTTCCTGAGAAACTGATCTAAATGCGTAAGTTGAATGTAACAATTGTGACCTAAATGCAAACGTTGAATGTAAAAATCATTAAGTTATCTGCCCTTTGCTAAGAAGATGAATTTCACACTCACATTTCCGATGTCACGTTGTGATGTACTACCCAATATAAAACTATATCCTAAGTTTGAAAGGTCTGTTGCATACAGGAAATGACCCAAACGCAAAACTTGAATGTAGACGCCTTTGTCAGAAAAGCAACATTTATGTCTCTTTTGTTTCTACGAAAAGGCGAGACAAAAATCACTTAACAATACACCTTCCCAATAATAACGTTTAGCTCTTTATCGATCCTAAATCAAAGTTAACCAACAAACTCTGCTTTCAGGTATTACAATAGCTACTTCCCTTCCACAAACATTGCCATCTACACAAATAAATTTGTTGTAGATTCTCTGAAATGGTAAAAACACACTGAAAATATCTTTCATCCACACTTCAGCAGGTTCTCCGTATGTGTGTTTTAAGGACTATTCCACACTGGAGCAAACCATTGAACCAATGAAAATATATGTCTTTTAACGTCGGCTTTTCCAAAAATCAAATTGTGAACCATAAAATATTGAATCACACCAGGTGTTAAACAGGTATTACCTGAGGAAACAATTTTCCCATCAGTATCTGTCCAATACGCTTGGATCAGTGAAGACCGTTTGTAACTCGACTTTCCACTGCCAAAAGTTTCTTTTCCGATTGTCACAGCTTTACTTTTGACAGCCGAGTAAGACAACTGAGTGTTATTTTCTGAAAACTCTATACCTGGAATACAAATATGAGTACGTTTGCTTCAGAAAATGGTATTCAGAGTGTTCCAAAATTGTGTTTTTGCAACTGATAAAAGTGTATCCAGTAATTTCATACCATGAAAAAAGATCCGGTATAACAGCTACCTGTTCAGACATGTTTCTGTACATAACACAAATGTTTAATGGTACTGCATCTTGTTCTTGCAATTGGTTATCTGGAGTAATTTTCTGAAAAACACTTTCAAAGTTCTCACGAAACATTTCTGGTAGGTCAATAGACGATATTGAGGCATCCCTTAAAAATCTCTTCATGATCTGCACTTCAACTAATCTGTTGGTGTTTGGAAGTGTACCAAGGTGACCATTGTACCTTTCAAAACTAAATAGTCAGAATGAGTAGTCATACAAACACTCGGCAAGATGAGCATGTAAATGAATGTTTGGTGTCACAGCACTTTTCCCATAGAGGTTTTCAAAACCCTTACAAAACCTTAGGATCAACTCGTCAAACTTTTCAATGTCCGCAATTGTAAGATATTTTGAACACAATATTTTAGAAGCTAATACAAAAAGGATCAATTTATCAAGATACTCTTGTTCAATTATTCCATAAAGGCCGCCACAGTAAAAAATGTTTGTCTAGTTCATCCACTGTTCCACAGTAAATCCACCAAATGATGATGCAAATGTTCTGGGTATTCGAACTATCCTTGATGAAACACTGATGTTATCCACTCGGTTTTGTATTTCAATTAATTGATCAGTTGTCAAAATTTTCTTTTCAAGCCAAATCTTCAAAACATATTTTGCCGTTCCTAAATACATTATGCATAGGGTCAATAATAGACATGTTCACAACATTAAAGTATTCGAAATCACAGAGAACAGAATATCTTACCCCTAACTTTGACTCTAACTCACTTTTTCAGTTGCATGTGTTGCCTTTTTTACAACTTTAATATCATCCATGTGTGAACAAATGTTTCTTTTTTCCCAGACATGTCTTTCAAAACCTGAATAATCCTTTGGATCGAAACCTCCAGAGAATTCTTTTTTACATCTGGAACAGCCTAATCTTGCATTATGTCCCAGAAACCCACACAGTTTTCTGGAAGCTGGTATATCACAACCAACACAAATCAGTGCTAATTTAAATATTGTTTCCCTTTTTCTCATTACAAGAAATTAACCTGAAACCCTCATTCCAAGCAGTTTGGAGCTCGTCAATCAATGGTGACAAGAAAGTATTAGTTGGAGGTTCTTTATCCATATCTGGAATAACACCAATTAGTATAACATACTTTAATTTGAAGCGCTCTTCCCTGGGGAGATTGACAACGACAGCATACAACACACCAACAGAATACTTAACATGTTCAAACGGCTGAAACCAGTCTAGATTTAACATCAACTCATAACTATTTCTGCTAAGTAAAAAATTGTCATACGATGAACAAAACTTCTTCCAAATGCTCTTAATTTAGATATCTGTGAAATAACCATCATCAAGATTTTTTTCTCTCCAGTGATTGCAAACATTTTCAAAAGCAGGTCTCAACACAAATCTCTGCAAAGTCTGCCTCACTGATTTATAACTATATACTTTGAAAGGACAAAGAACCGTTTTACCTGATGCAAAAACCATTGTTTTGAGAAGTGTTTCATTGCATGCGCTTCTCCTTGCTTTTTGAGGATGGGATGGAAATTGAACATACTGACAATGCTTTGATATCATTGGCCTTCAACAGTCTGAACACATTCAGACTATCTGTATAAATAAAAACACTTTCTACAAACAACATATTTTTCAAAATTGTTTATCTTAATCATGTTAATCTTAATACATTTCCAAAGTGAATATAGAGAACCTGGCAATACTGATGCAATATCTGAAAGAATCGGAGAACTGCATAAATTCTGAATCACACTGAAAAATACTTTAAAGAAAAAAAGTAATTGACCCATGATATAATCAGGTAACCTATGTAAACTTGCCAAAGGCACAAAAACAAACAAAACCATAAAGCTAGAATTTAATTGTGTGGCAATAAATGTCATTGAAAGTAAATTTGAAAATTTACTTAAACTTTACTTTGCATTTAATTTTCCATGATATACTCAAATTTACTTCAAATTTAAGTATTAAACATCTGTCTTTTTATTTGTTAGATTTACTTTTAGTAATTATGTAGAAGTAATAAAAAATCAATAGGAGGTTTGGGGAGCTTTGTTGGTTTATACTTTCTTAAGTTGTACAGTTTTATTTACCATTTAATTTCCTCAACATTTTACAGATCCTATGAGAAGCAGTAGTCAATTCCAAATTTGAAGCAGTGTTAAACATTAAACAAAATCAAGTTCGAATTGAAAAAGCTAGATACTACAAATAAAACGCTTGTTGGAATTATAAAGTGAAATAAAGAGAACATTTTACAGTGATAAGTACAATACTGAATTACATTCATTGGACTCGTACCAAGCAAACACAATCCATATTTGAACTCGTTTCCGCCTCGTCCAAATATGGATTATGTTTGCTGCGTACTCGTCCAATAGAATCCAGTATTGTACTTGCACTGTAAAAAACCTCATAGTCTAATGTTTAAGCCTAGATCTTTTGTTTACAGAGTGAACGTTGCTATGTAATCAATAGCCAATCTGTGTTAACAAATTATAAAGTCTACTCTGTACACTGAAGGTACCATACACATATACATGTAATGTCGTAAGTGTCACGAACTTGAAGATAATTATAAAAATGATAATCATTGCAGTTCAGGACCATTACAATAACTAGGGAACTTAAAATTCACTTAAATAAAAGTGTTTGATACTAGCTCTTATTTGTAAAAACTAATAATAATAATTAAGTAATTGTCTGACTGCTCTCTTCTTCATTTCAGACCTACGCCCATTAAGAGCAAGAAGCACAAAGGGAAGGTAAGTTATACATCAGCGTATACAACAAAACACGTGGCGTTAAGTGTGAAAACAAGTCATTCATGATCAATGCGAAATTAATCCAACAAAAGTTTGAAAAACAAGTTAACATTGACATATTACCAATTTCAAATTCAAATTTATTTTGAAATTCATATTATTTGAAGGAATGTAAGATGAATATGATATGAAAATTGGTATAATGCGTTTGTAGTACCAGTGTATGACTCATATACTATCTGATTAGTCAATAGAAATTATTACCAAATAAAAAAAGAATATGTATCTGACACAAAAATATATACAGTTTAATAACAGAACAACAGTTATTTTTCGAGGGAAATTATCGTGCGATAAAGTTGAAGTGGCCCTGCATTATTACATTAACATGTTGCAGACATGTTTGTACGTTGCTGATCCTTTGGGATCATCGGGCCTAATCTTTGAGGCCTTAAAATAAAATATCGCTTAAGCCGGTGTTAGGGTTGTGAGAGGTGTTGCACCTGATATTACTTTTCATGAGCAGACTCAATAAAACCGAGTCTGCCACGTTTCTTTTTTCTTTTTTTTTCTCTTTTGTTATTGATCCCAAGGGTTCCCCTTTTCAGTATGTATACATGTTAGAGAAATTACTGATGGTTCTTGCAACAAGTTATGTTCTGCATCCTGAGTAGTGCCCTGTTTTACATGCAATGTATAATAGAGAAAAACAAAGCTACGTTCGTCGAACTGTGAATGACAATTTAAAATCTGATTAAACCTCAAAATGTCTGATTATATCGCATAATTACAACGACAGGTAAATCTTTATGTAGATTATATGTCATTACACCATAAATCGATTAAAAATAGCGTGTTTGAGAAAACTGTAAACAAACCGAATACTGTCATTGTTTTAATTTATCATATGCAGACCGATGACCATCATCAGACGAGTGTTATGCATGTACAGCAGATAAGCATGCCGCACAATTATACAGGAATAAGGTAAGATAATTTATGATTACACTCTCTACTCATCTATGTAGATATGAACTACTTCAAGCTCTGTCAAAGAGTTCTGCCAGCGATGATGTCGTTTGATATGCATCGCATTGAATTTGTCTTTCTGACTGTGCCAATAATGTTCACTTTTTTGACAACCATTGTTTCGAAAATTACAAGATCATTTTATACAAACGTTACTCTCTATTTCAGTATTTTCCGTAGTGAATCCATTTTGAAATTTTCCTGCGAGAGTTAAAAGTTAAAATTAAGCAGGTGTAATTTCGTCGTTTCTAGGATGTACGCTCCACATATCTTTATAATATATCTTTATGATATCAAATCTGTCAGCATCAGGTTGTGCCCAAAGCCTCTGGTCTAGAGTTAAATTAATAAGAATATTTCATGGGTATCCGGTGAAGATAGGGAATTCCAACCAGAGGTATACCTCGGTTCCGATTAAAACACGTATAACGAAGGTTGGAATTTCCTATCTGAACCGAATACCCATGATAAATTCGTTTTCTTGTATAACAGAGACATGTTGTGCGTTGACGCCGCCAGCTACTAACGTTTTGCATGTTTTCCTGCATACCGGATGTTGGTGCGCGCGTGAATTGTATCTCGACCCTAGGGTGCGATGGAAATATCTAGCCCCGGTAAAATGACGGATATCATTGTCCGGTATGCAAGATAAAAAATAGTGTTAATGTGTAAAAAGAAATATAAAGGCAAATTCCACATTATTTCATTACCTTGAATGGTCCTTTTCTTTTATTTTACTTCGCAGATTAGATATCCTTAGTCAAATCACAAAGCTAGAGGCAGCACTCCCGCTATTACAAAAAGAACCGGATTTTTGGGAGGAAATCATTGCAATGTTTCCTAACCTTAAGAAAGATATTCAGTTACACAAAGAGCGTTTGGCAGAAAAGAGACCAATTGTAGTAGTTGGTGAGTATATATTATACTTAAAAATAAATTATAACAGCATGTGAGTCGTTTTGTTTTGTGTCGCCTTCATGACATATGTATACATTTTTGAATCGCTGTGTTATACGTTGTTTTTGATCGCTTGCGTATCAAAAGCTAGCAACATAGGAAGTTCTATGCTTGTAAACGTGTATCATTAGTAGCTAAACGTTTTCATAGTAACGTATATTCGGTATTCACAAAATATATACGTATGTATGTTCTAGGCCATTCTGACCTTCTGTTGGAACTCTTACAAACTTGACCCACTAGAGAGTATCTTGGACCAGTACCTTGGATCAACTTTTCGAACCAGTAGTGTTATTTATACTGTTTTTTTGGGATCATCGAAACCAATATAGCTGGCTTCGAATAGAAACCGCTTAAACCGATGCTAATGGGTGTGATAGATAAAGATTATTTAATGCGTTCGACTATAAGGAAATTCTTCACGAGGTCGCAGGCTATCTTTTTTCTCGAACGAGCGGATGCGAGTTAGTGAAAAAGCACTACGCATGCCATCGAGTTAAATAAGCTGTTTATTACATTTTTAATATCCTATTTATAATATGTTTAAATTTAATTTGTATCAGTTTTATATTTTGATTGTAGTTCCAACCAAATTAAGCCGCGGTATTCGAGTATCAATACAGAGGCGTGACTTATTTACTACGAATTATTTTTAAGGCAAATCGTAAAACGTATTCATACGCGATAGTAGTAAAATGATATATATCCCTGGCCTTGGACTGAACGGAGGCTATTTTAAATACTGTTTATGTCATAATTCCTAGGATAAGACTGATTTGGGTTTCAGCATTGCAATTCAATGGGACACATTTATACAAGGGAAAGGAGGATACATGTGCAGACAATTCGAGGTGTCTTCATGACTGCATGTTAATAAAGAAACGAGGACGAAATTGACTGGATGGAGAAATGCTCTCGGAGTCGAGAAATAACAAACGCATGATTTAGGAAGGCGCGATCCGTACAGTTATATTGTCGAACCATTGTAGATAGATTTGATTTCGATGTTATTTGCTTTAATAATTAAAAATGGACCGATTTGTTTACATAAATAGTTTGAATGTTGTTCTGGTCTAGATGTGAAACACGGTTTGTAGTGATAATATGCTCTAATACCTTACATAGAATACATGTCAAGGAAATTGGCCTGTAGTTAGCTGCTAGTCCTGTATTGCCTTTCTTGAATAAAAGACACGCATTTGCATTTGTCCAGTCCTTTGACACTGTGCCTGTGTCAAGAAAACGCAGAACGATCACCGTTTTTAAGGAGGAAATGAACTCACGAAGTTGTCGATGGACATTTTTTTTTTGCTGATATAGTCCTGCGGCTTTGCAGAGGTTAACATCTTTGGGCAGTTTCATGATTCCATGCAATTTGGGCAAAAATGAGATATAGGGTCTTATAGAAACCACAGCGTCCGATGCAATGGCATCGTAGGTCCGCACTGTACTGCGAACAAGGACTTGATAATACAATGAAAGAGACAAAAAACAACAGAAAGGGTGGTGAAGACAGGGTTACCGACTTGGAACAGTCAGTAGGCAATAAGGCTTACTGGTTAGCTTTAATCGATTTAATATGCGCACAATCCTCGCTATTATCCTGTCGTCAGCGCCCAAATAGACAAGACAGTGTAAACAAAACTACATCCCATCAAAAGGAATTCTCTAACAAAAGAGTCCACATCCAGAGAAACTAACTAAAGAAACACATACAAAATAATAAACATCTCAGGATGTATCCAGAATCGTACTGAACAACCATAGTAGTTGCAGCTATTGAGAAAACCAATCTAGGGTATGACCAGAAAACCCGAGGGACGAAAGCTCATGCACCCACCTCCCATAGTTGGGGTTTCAGTAGGTACAATCATAGAGTCCCAAGAGGTAAACCAGTCATCGCACAAGTGAAATGTGAAGCGTAATGACTGACTGTAGAGGGTCAATCACTAAACATGCAGTGCGCTGTACAACCAAAGGGTTATATTTTTTTCTGACAAACTTCCTGATTAAAGCGGTGTTAGACTAAGCGGAGATTTAGGCATGAAGGCGGAATAGAATTGTCTGTATTTTCTGTCAACAGCTTGCCTTCGTTTTTGCATTTGAGTCATGTTTGGCATTTTTTAGGAGGGAGTACAACGTTTTTGTTGAGTATGCGGAAGGGTTTACTGGTTCATTGGATTCTGTTTCACATATTCTCAGAAATTCACTGATATACTGTCATGTGGCAGTTACAGTTTATTCTTGACCAGATGCCTCATGTCTATAAAGTCTTTCCTGTCTTTTGACTTTCTACTCACCTTGTACTTCTGGAAAAGGCTGTCGCTTTTCCTGATTGACCTCCTAATGTCTTGGTTCATCCAAGGGAGCGATGGCTTACTACTTACTGTTCTGTTTGGGACGTATTTGTTGATACCTTTTTTGTAGTTCTGTGTTGAAGTTTAACCATAGTTTGTTTATGGATTTTGAATCATGGTCTATGATAAAGGACTTCTGGAACTCCATCATATGGTTGTTTAAGCCATTCCAGTCTGCTTTTTTGTAGATTTGCATCTCTCTCGGCTTTGTTTTATTTACCTGGAGTTTATTATTTACTTCTGCATAAGCAATGTCATGTTCCGATATTTTTGGTAGTATCTCAACTTTATTTACAATGGTGGGGTTGTTTGTTAAATATAGGTCCATGTCACAATTAGCGTGAGATTATGATAATCCAGTATGTCCGTAACATCTTATACATCTTATACATCATATAAGTTTGTGTACCTACAATCATGCTGTATGCTTGGGATACTATCATCCCAGGTCGACGTTGGATAATTAAAATCACCCAGTATCCATTTATGGCCGTCTGATTGATTTACCTGTTCTAGTGATTTATTAAGTTCCTCGTGGTGGCTTACAGCATCTGACTCATGGGGTCGTTAGTATGCTGCAACATGCAATGGTTTAGATCCCGCCATTTTAAGTTTAACACAGAGTATTTAGCAATTTGTTTCTAACTGTTGCTCTCTATGTGAATTATACCTCTTACTTACTAGGATGACGACAACCCTCCTCTTGAGCGTCTGTCCTTTCTGAACACCTCAAATTCCAACTCATCATGGATAAATTCAGATGGGTATGTCTGAGTTAAGAAAAGTTATACCTACAACTTTAGCAGGCTTAACTTGGTCATGGAGTTCGTCTTTAGTATTGTTATTGTTTATTGATCATAGATTTATATTCAATACTTTAAGAACAGCCTGTTTAAGTTAGGTTTAAGGTGTTTTGGTAAGGCGTGTTAGCAGCATTTAACATAGCAGGTAACAGATTTCTTGAGAACATTTGGGGAGAAACTATTTGAAGATTCAAAGGATGACTAAGGGGTATCTATCACCGACACTGTATGAATTGGCAAATGACGGGTCAGACAGTCCCACGAGAAGATTAAG
>JAWPHD010004245.1:0-40000 GCA_037043455.1 Cyrtodaria siliqua | reverse complement strand
CTTAATAACATTCTATATACCCAGTTGTATAAGCGTTATAACTTATTTCTAAGAAAACACATTGACTTAAGAGTTTTAAAATATGTTCATGCAATCAGAGCAGACGATTTACACTCGTTATTTTGCAGTTTAACCGTATCACTAATCAAGCTCAAAATACACAAAACAATGAGAATATTATTGACATATTCTTAGGTTGGTACTTAGCAATTTGGTTTAGTGTATGTATAAAAAACTACCTAGAACCTTTTAAGTTATAACTTGCTTTCTAACCACGTACCTATATGGACTTCTTGAGAACATGGTATATTTAGTATGTTTTATTATGATGCAGAATAACTTATTTGAAAGGACCTCAAGATGTATCAGTATACAGTCCGCCATGTCACACTGCGTGGTGTAATGCTATAATTATCTCAAATTGAAACTAGGGTTCCGTCTCAAAACAACTTTATCTCGTTTCTTATTTAGTGGTTGATACGTTTGTGTCCGTGTTTGCGCTAGTTACTGCGTATCATTTTTTATGCGTGTGCGTGTGCGCGCGCGAGTGTGTGTGTGTTTTCACGTTATTATTAAAAAGGATCATGTCTAATATCGTCGACCTTCATTTATAGTCAAGTCTAGAGTTATTGTCCATAATTTACTGCCATTGGAGGCGAAAACTAAGGGATTTTGAAATTCGTCTTTATAAAATTGTTATGAAACTGTAGTATTGAAAATGAAATTGTATATTAAAGAATTAAAATTATTAAAATAAATAAGCCGACGAAAAGAAAATCAATTAAACCATTTAACTAATAATAAGTAATTTATAAACAAAAATATAAAAAGTATACCGCATATGGGTTTTGGATCCACGACAGCGTACTCACGACCATCAACGTTACAGGTTTAAAAAAAACTCATCGCTAGCCACTGCGCCAGCGCGTCATATGAAAAGCGACGAACTGTTGTACATATTTAATCTTATAAAAAAAAAGCCAACATTTAGTTATGTGTGCAGTTTTACCTGATTCACATATTCTTTGATTTCCAAATGAAATCGTCCGAATCGTGGTTATAGTGGTTATATACGGAAATATAAGAGAAAAAAATGCAAGGTTTCTTGTTCAAATCTCAGTTCGGGCTGTTTATGGTTTGAATATAAATGGAGGAAGTATATTTATCGATGTTACCTGTGGCTAAAACACATCGGTAGGAGTGTGAGGAATTGTGTCATCTTTAAACAGATTCTTCGAAATCTCAAATTACTGAAAATTTACTGTTAAACGCGAAGACACATGGGCAGTCAATGATTCCATAGAGACTACAATTGGTATCCCTAATAACAGGAATGATTATGACCCGGATCTAAATTAGCAAATCCGTTTTGAATAAATAAATAAATAAGTAGATATGTTTTAGGAAGATTGCAAACAAAGGATAGTTCATTGACCTTACAAAATAATTTCATCAATATTGAGTGATTTCGATCACGAACCATAGTAGCCGTAGTTTAACTATGGTCAGATGGAATACGCAATGGTTTAACCAGAATGACGTCATCAGTCTACTATAGTTCAACTCACGGCAAGGGGATGGTTGCTCTGGTTCAAACACGGCGGACAAAAATAAAAGTTCCCAAATTGAAACTAACTTTGTTGTATCTTTTGCATTCAAAGACCTTTGACTTGAGTTATAAACGTGCTATGTGTATGTAGTCAGTTACTCGATACAAATATACACATTGCAACAATAATTAACTATTTTACAGCAAATTATTTGAGAAATTGCGTTGCCATTGTCAAGATAAAACACGTATGGTTTAAATACACCATGTATCGGCATAGTCTAAAACCTGGGATGGAATGGAATTAGAATGATATGAGATCTTGATTCCAATCGCATTCCATTCCATTCTACTCTAAGTACCCATTCCATATTTTAGTCTGTGACACACGTATAGAATATGTATAAAATATGGAACGAATCTAGAAGAAAATTGGAACACAATGAAATGTGTGAAATATGCTTATTAAGGGTCTAGCTAATTATCAGGAAAGCGCGGAAACACAAATTCAGTGTAATAGATCTGTCATTGTCTAAATACATATATAACCTCTAACCTATTCAAGTAATATTAGATATGAGAGGGTAGTATTAGCTAGCATTAAACTCATTTCTTCTGTTCAGTCGTCTGGTCGATTGGTTTTCTCTTTGGCTGAGACCGCTGTGGTTGTTCAGCACACTACTCAACTTTTATAACACTAATAGGCCTACTAAAAACTGGAAATCACCGAAACACATACCAATATTTTATTAAGTTTATCAACAATATAATCTGAAAAAAATGATTTCAGATTACATTGTTGATAAACTTAATAAAATGTTGGTATGTGTTTCGGTGATTTCCAGTTTTTTGAAGGCCTATTCGTGTTATTTTAAAAAAAACTGGGTGACCGATTATAAAAGTTAAGTAGTGCACAATTCTGGATACATCATGTATCCCCGCTGTGGTTGTTCAGTACAATTCTAGATACATCATGTATCCCGGCTGTGGTTGTTCAGTACAATTCTGGATACATCATGTGTCAAGAATCGTACGTAACAACCACAGCCTGGTTTATATAGCTTTACAACAATATATTTTGTTAATTTCTACGAATGTGGTCTTTTTTGTTAGCGATTTAGTTTTATCTCGATGTACATGGAGGATGAGCCTGGCATGTTAATTCCTGTTAGGCGCCATATAACCCTTCATGTGTCGGTGCGCCTTAAAACCTCAATTCAGTTCAATTACATTGTCTTGTCAATTTGGGCACTGAAGATAATAACGAAGATTGTGGACATATAAAATCGAGTCAAGCTAACCTTAACAAGTAGGCCTCATTGCCTACTGACCGTTTAAAGTCGGTAATGCTCTTTGTGTTGTGTAGTGTCTTTTTCATTGTATAATAAATTTGTTCTGTGTTTGTATCACAGTGCGAGCCTACGATGCCATTGCGTTTGGGCGCTGTGATTTCTATAGGACCATTTTCTCATGTTTTATTTATAAAATAATAGAAAACCAAAAAGCAATCCAAGGAAGGAAACCTTTGCACATACACAATATAGAAATCATAAAACTATAAATCAGGTATCGGAACTGCCAGTGAACAATTAACAGATCATATATACTTATAGAGGATCTTACATGAGTCCCCGTTTAATATTTAATTTATTAAACGAGTTTGACGGACGGACGGACCGAAAAATGCACGCACGAACACACACACGAGCGCGCACACACACACACACATTGACATATGTACCTGGCATACACATACAAAAACTAACAAATACATTGCACATTATCATAGCATTGTAGTATGGTCGTTGAAATTGCCTTTGATGAATGTATAGCATTAAATCTTTTAATTCAGTACAAACAATAAAGGGGCGGAGCTTTACCATACTCTAACGTTCAATAAATTTATGGAAGTTAGATTACTGACAGCACGCGCGGACAGGGTCAATAAGTACAGCATACCATACTACAAAAAAGGTAGAGCCTGTATCAGCTCGTTGGTTAGGTCATAACAAGTTTTTTCTATGTGTAACCGGGTTCAGGTAAATGGTGAATAATCGATTCCTAACCGTATGTCCTCGATAGATCAGTGGTTAGAGCGATGGTACGATAAACCAGAGACTCTGGGTTCGAGTCCAGGTTGAGGAGCGATTTTTTCACCACCTGTTATATTTGGGGAATCCAGGACCGTGTCTGTTAGCATGAAACAGTATGAAAATAAGTCTGACAGCCGGCCTGGAGTTAACTCCACTAGAAATTCAGGGAGGAATTTCAATCTGGTGTCGGTGTATGTAACCGAGTACAGGTAAATGGTCAATAATCGATTCCTAACCGTATGTCCTCGATAGTTCATTGGTTAGAGTGCTGGTACGTACTGCAAACCAGAGACCCTGAGTTCGAGTCCCGGTTGAGGAACGATTTTTTCACCACCTGTTGAGCTAGATTGAAATCAGATTGAAATTCGTCCCTGAAACTCCAGGCCGAAATTCAGACTTATTTTCATACTGTTTCATGCTATCAGACGAGCCGCCAAATATATAAGGTGGTAAAAAAATCGTTCCTCAACCTGGACTCGAACTCAGGGTCTCTGGTTTACCCTACCAGCGCTCTAACCACTGAGCTTTCGAGGATACACGGTTTAGGAATCGATTATTCACCATTTACCTGTACCCGGTTACATATGTTTAGCGTCATTGGACTCGTAGGTTTTTGAGTGGCTGGGCTAAAAACAAAAAGGCATTCATATGAAAACGATCAACTACATCAATTCCTAATTGGAATAAACAAAATCTTACTACATGAATATCATTATTACTTGTTAACTTGTTTTGTTGTTTGAATATGGTATCAGTTAAAAAACATATTTGTTCATGTGCCTGTATTTCATGGGCGTGGGAACATTTTAACTATTGTGGGTTGTGGGGGTGATTATTGGGGTGGGGTGCAAACGTTTTCAGAAAGACATTTGACAATCAAAAAAAGTATGTTTCAGTTACTTTTTCACACAATAAACAAACAAGTTATCCACGCCCAATTACATCAAAGCATACAACATTATATATTGAGTAGTCTGCTACCCTCCCCCTACTGCGCTCCTACTCTCTCTTCATGCACGACCCACGGAGATATAGTAACGAGCGTAGTAGGGTAAGGGTACGAGATTACTTTTTGAGCGCTAACCATTGTTGTTCTTCAAATTATTGCGAGACCAAAGCTTACTCGCCCCCCACACCCCCACTTACACTCTGAACATTCCCCCTACCCCCTCCACCCCCATTTGATTGAAATATATATGTGATGACATGCACCTTCCATGTTTTACACTATGCCGCGTGTATCCATTTATAGAAACTATGGTTTAACTAGAGTAAGTTCGCATTACAGACACGCGCAGACAAACGACCATAGTTAAACTATAGTTAGTGATCGAAGTCCCTCAATGACACAAGTATAAAGTAGAGGGGATGTTTAAGACACTGTGATATTTGTGATAAGCAGTAAATTTGACGGCGTGTTAAACACTCATTTTTCGCATGCATAGTGCAAATTTACTTCCTGTTTGTTGAAAACTAAAGAATTTAGCAGTTTATGATAAAATGAAGAAACGAAATGTTTAAAAAATATGAGAACAAGACTAATAAACTGTATTTAATAATGTTTTCTAAAACAAAATCGACAGAATTTCCTTCCCAATTCAGTCATGCAATTTTGTTTAGTATTGAAATTTGTTTTGTTTGTTTGTATAGTGTTTTACGTTATTTTCAACACATGTAAGGTTATATATGACAGTCGATTTTTTGTGGTGGAGGCAGTCCACGCACTTTTCCTGGGTAGAACCAGTACTGTACAGCTCCCGCACTCCGTACGAATCGACATTTCCTCACATACAAGTCGAGCTCCCAGTGGGATTCGAACATGCAGCGGTGTGAGGAGAAGATTTACAACGCAACGTCGTTAGTTTAGTATTAAATACAACTGCTAAGTCTTATTTCGTGAGGCATATACATGATATATCAATATTCGTAAATATTATTAACCAGACATTTGCAAGCTGTCTGTATATAATGTAAATATAAAAATATTGTAATTGATGCAGTGTGATAAAATACTTTAAAAGTTAAAATAATTTGGCGGCTTTCACAGCCTACATTACAATAGATACAACGTCATGCAGAAACACATCTTAATAAATAAATCGGTATTTCCTTTTGTTTATTGGATTAAAATCGTTAATTACACTTGATGCTGAAGCGTGTTAAAAATAGAACACCCAGATAGCAAGCATACATTGGCCCAACGTTGCACCAACGTTGGCCCAATGTTGTACACTTCGTTGGCCCAACATTAGAACGCAACGATGGTTCAACGTCATTTTGCTCATCGGCGCAACGTTGGCCCAACATGTTGGTCAAGCGTTGGCCCAGCGTTGGCGTAAAAGTTTACATTGTTGCAATGAAAACGAAATTTTATGTTTTCATTGGTCCAACGTTGTGCCAATGATGGAGCAGCACGTTGGCTTACTGTTATTGTTACAACAATGGGCCAACATTGGCCTGACATTGGCCCGACATTGGCCCAACATCGTGGTTTACTGTTATAGTTACAACAATAGGCCAACGTTGGTCCACTGTTGGTCTAAAACGGTGTTACAAAATTAGAGGTGTTCTTATGTAGTGTGTCGCTGCAACCAGTGCTTACTCGTAAAGTAGCACAAAGTACACGGTAATATGACCTGCAAAATAAAGAAACACAAATCATAAATCCAATACTAATTGTTTTATTTCAGTGTGTTAACTTGAAAACCACAGATTTAACCGACAATCAACAGGTATATTGTTACAAAGTTAAGACAATGTAAAATTCCAGAAGTTAAAAGTCCAAAATTCGTTGATTTTATTGAAAGTCAAAAATTAATCCAGAATTTACTTTCCTTTTCCAAACTGCACTGACCAAATCAACATGCGTGCAGGGAGGCGGTCAAAGCACCGACCTAGAGTATCATATATCAAAAAAACTGAATAGAGTACTAGAGTTTCCACGGTAATCTCTATCTGGAATTCTCCAAAATCAAGACGATTATACAGGAAAAGTAGAAAGTTAGAGAAGCATTAATGAATATAGAATAATAAAATGAACATTTAGAATAAATAATAAAAAGTTTGAGCAGAAATTAAATGATAGATTTATTAAAGTATATAAGAAAAATAATATCATACAATTGTTTAGAAAGGGCATTAAAACAAAAGTGAATAAATAGGTCTTTACAGTCCTTTAACAGCCAGGGTCATATCGGGTTGGAATGGGGAATGGTGATGAGCAAAACATGACAATGAAGACGATTACCTGAAATGAATATCATGTTCTAAATACCAATAATCATGCATATATGGTTGGCCGAAAGACGTTGGCCCAACAAAGGCAGACCAACGTCCTGCCAACGTTTTTAATGGCTTACAGATGTTACTACCAACATGGGTCTAACGTTGAACCAACCAAACAACCATTAGCCAACGTTGGCCCAATGTGGGCATTTAAACCCTGCAAAACGAGTGAAAAGGGCTATATTTTCTTCTCAGCAACACGTATGCAATCTTGCCTGCTTTTTGGGAATTGCAACGGATTAGACCACAGTCGACGTATACCCGTTCATCTTCTACCGAAAAACTCTCAGTTGCATAAAAAGCAGATAAACCATTGATCCTCTTGGCATTTTTAAGTATGAACATTATGACTCAAATGTCACTGAGGCATATACACAGATGTACTTGCTTTAGTAGACACAATCCGGTCTGTAAAGCGTAAACCCTTCAGATCCAAATATTCAAATCAGAAACCTGGCTATATATTGACAAAACAACTACTGAATTATTGTGAGAAGAACGCATCTCTCGTCTTATAATGTGTACAACAAGTAGAATCAACATTGCATTACTTTATCCATCTTTACTATCTACCTTCAATATTTACCCTTCCATATGGGACATTTGCTTAACTTCTATCCATCGAATGATTTGCTGGGAGAACACCAATGTTTGATCCGTGAATAATGCAAAAACTACGTTTTAAGGGAATCGGCAACACAATTTCATGGTAACGGTTTATTTATATTTATTGGAAATTCTAATACACCCGCACTATATAGCCTAGTTTAAAATATCTCGTTATATCGAACGATATACGTCTCACAACACAGTTAATTTTGCATAGCCCTGCATATGTAGCAGGACCCCTCTGGACCACTGTAGAACTTAATGAATTTTCTTAAAAATATTTTCTTTGTGAAACTTGATGTCTGTTGCACGAAATATCCAACAAAAAACATGGGGTTGACCAATTTGCTTTTTTTTAATATCAATAGTTTGAAGAGACCCTCTTGAATTTGTACATTTCACTGACATTTTCAAATGTATCACTACCCAGTATTAGATTCTCAGATATGGGCTCAGAAACATTCAAGCATATCCTAACCTGTATGAAATCATGAACTTGTCCCATTCTTGTCACCTGCAACAAAAAAAGAGAAAATATTTGCACATTTTAAGAAATAAGCAAGAACCGAATAACACAGATCTTTTTTTAAGCTCCAGAAAGTTCCTACCGTGACTGGAAAGGGAAATAACTGTTTAGTGAGACCTTGAAGGAAAAAAGGTTCCGCGACATGCGACGAAAATCTTTTCCGAAGAAACTTACCTAAACACCCTACATGAAATGGCCTCATTTGACCACATCGGGCGACTAATTGTGAAATTATATTATAAAGTATGACAACGTCTGGATTCGACAAATTGAGATCTAGGCAATTCGAAAATATATAGGATTGCATAGAGACGACAAAGATGTATCTTTAATAACTCCTTCTTTAGTGAAATAATTATCAGTATTGTTGTTTCTATATTGAGCGTTACGTTTTCTTTACCTAAAATGTGTTTCATATTTAAATTATAATGTGTGTAAGTCAAGTAAAGTTGATGTCAAGTTCAGTCAAGTCAAATTATGGTGAGTCAAGTAATAAGGAAGTTATGGTGAGTCAAGTCATAAACAAGTTGGGCAGACTTTCAGCAGCTGATTCAGTCCAGTCTAGTCAAGTGAAGTCTAGTTAATTATAGTCTAGTCGAGTCAAGCAATATTCAAGTCAAGTCAAGTCAAGACCAAAGTAAAAATGTATCCATATACAATTTACTAAGTATATTGATCCGAAATTAACTAAATTCAATACAATAGTTTCACACATTCATGTTAAGTTCAAGTCAAGTCTAAGTCAAGTTCAAGTCAAGTTAAGTCAAGTTAAGTCAAGTTCAAGTCAAGTATAAGTCAAGATTAAGTCAAGTTTTAGTAAGTCAAATCATAAACAAGTTATGTAAGGTGTGCAGTTGAGTCAGTCAGTCAGTCAAATCAAGTCAAGTCAAGACTGAAAATTTATACTTTAATAATATATTCATCTGAAATTAACTAAATTCAGTACAATAGTTTCACACATTCTCGACAACCGTCACAAAATTACAAAACAAAACGCTTTTACAAAATGTCAAGGAACGACGAGAGAAGACAAGTGTACTCGACTGACTTTTTTGAAAAATATATTCTTTTACGTAAAGTTATAAATTTTCCATGACGTTGTATGCAACCGACATTCTTGACAAGTGACAAATAAATTATTTTACGTAAGCTTTTTTGTTCAAGGCAGTATGCGATCGACATAAATCTTGCGACCGACATAAATCTATTTAAGGAGTGAGAAATAAATTATTTTACATAAGGTTATTTTACTCAAGGTTGTATGCTGTGCTGACTGTGCTATGTGACCGACATTCTTGACGAGCGACAAGTTTACATTATTTTACTTAATGTTATTTCGCGTAAGGTTGTATAAAATTGAAAGCGACCGAGTTTCTACACAAGTTACAAACAAGTTTTTTTATGCAACGCAAGCTTTTTTTAACGTCCGATTGTTTGCGACCGAAATTCTTGACAAGTGACGAATGAATTATTTTTATGTAAGCGTGCGGTTGTATGCAACTGACATTCTTGACAAAGTGACAAATAAATTACTTAACGTAAGGTTACTTTATGTGAGGCTGTATGCGACCGACATTCTTGACAAGTGATAAACAATAGATTTAATTACGATTAGTTATTACAAATAAATGATGTACATTTGAAGTGGGTGGGGTATGATTCTAATGTGATTCACTACTTGATTACATCAACAGTACTTATAATTACCTCAAGCATGCAGTCTAGATACTGTCCAAGTCCCATGTATAGATTCGGTGTGGTGTGGATACATCTGTTTCGCTCACAGTTTGTTGGATGTGGTTCCAAGCTCAGCTGGTCATATCTCGGAGACACAAACTATTATTACAAGGCAGCTCACATGAAGGTTCCGAAGCAAATCCGAGGCACTCTTTACATAAATATATGTTGCCATGTGTGCGGAATCGTTCAAATGAGTGTGTGTTGTTCCGAGTTGAATGGATTGTCTCTCATATTGAGCGTAACCAGACTTCTTATGCATAACTCCATCCAAGGTGTTGTTGTTGTACAGCATACAGTCCGAATGTCTTACACCATAGTCAATTATACACTGTAAAATCATTAAAAACTTGTTAAAATCCACACTTGATGCCATTTTACAATCCTCAAACTCACTCGTTTCCATTTTGAAGGCAGTTTTTTCAGAAAACACAAATCTGCATCAATCAGATGCTATGTAAGCAAGCGTCTGCTGAACTGGACGAGGTTTGGTTAAACGTCTCACAACACAGTTAATTTTGCATAGCCCTGCATATGTAGCAGGACCCCTCTGGACCACTGTAGAACTTAATGAATTTTCTTAAAAATATTTTCTTTGTGAAACTTGATGTCTGTTGCACGAAATATCCAACAAAAAACATGGGGTTGACCAATTTGCTTTTTTTTAATATCAATAGTTTGAAGAGACCCTCTTGAATTTGTACATTTCACTGACATTTTCAAATGTATCACTACCGAGTATTAGATTCTCAGATATGGGCTCAGAAACATTCAAGCATATCCTAACCTGTATGAAATCATGCACTTGTCCCATTCTTGTCACCTGCAACAAAAAAAGAGAAAATATTTGCACATTTTAAGAAATAAGCAAGAACCGAATAACACAGATCTTTTTTTAAGCTCCAGAAAGTTCCTACCGTGACTGGAAAGGGAAATAACTGTTTAGTGAGACCTTGAAGGAAAAAAGGTTCCGCGACATGCGACGAAAATCTTTTCCGAAGAAACTTACCTAAACACCCTACATGAAATGGCCTCATTTGACCACATCGGGCGACTAATTGTGAAATTATATTATAAAGTATGACAACGTCTGGATTCGACAAATTGAGATCTAGGCAATTCGAAAATATATAGGATTGCATAGAGACGACAAAGATGTATCTTTAATAACTCCTTCTTTAGTGAAATAATTATCAGTATTGTTGTTTCTATATTGAGCGTTACGTTTTCTTTACCTAAAATGTGTTTCATATTTAAATTATAATGTGTGTAAGTCAAGTAAAGTTGATGTCAAGTTCAGTCAAGTCAAATTATGGTGAGTCAAGTAATAAGGAAGTTATGGTGAGTCAAGTCATAAACAAGTTGGGCAGACTTTCAGCAGCTGATTCAGTCCAGTCTAGTCAAGTGAAGTCTAGTTAATTATAGTCTAGTCGAGTCAAGCAATATTCAAGTCAAGTCAAGTCAAGACCAAAGTAAAAATGTATCCATATACAATTTACTAAGTATATTGATCCGAAATTAACTAAATTCAATACAATAGTTTCACACATTCATGTTAAGTTCAAGTCAAGTCTAAGTCAAGTTCAAGTCAAGTTAAGTCAAGTTAAGTCAAGTTCAAGTCAAGTATAAGTCAAGATTAAGTCAAGTTTTAGTAAGTCAAATCATAAACAAGTTATGTAAGGTGTGCAGTTGAGTCAGTCAGTCAGTCAAATCAAGTCTAGTCAAGTCAATAGTCAGTCAAACCAAGTCAAGTCAAGACTGAAAATTTATACTTTAATAATATATTCATCTGAAATTAACTAAATTCAGTACAATAGTTTCACACATTCTCGACAACCGTCACAAAATTACAAAACAAAACGCTTTTACAAAATGTCAAGGAACGACGAGAGAAGACAAGTGTACTCGACTGACTTTTTTGAAAAATATATTCTTTTACGTAAAGTTATAAATTTTCCATGACGTTGTATGCAACCGACATTCTTGACAAGTGACAAATAAATTATTTTACGTAAGCTTTTTTGTGCAAGGCAGTATGCGATCGACATAAATCTTGCGACCGACATAAATCTATTTAAGGAGTGAGAAATAAATTATTTTACATAAGGTTATTTTACTCAAGGTTGTATGCTGTGCTGACTGTGCTATGTGACCGACATTCTTGACGAGCGACAAGTTTACATTATTTTACTTAATGTTATTTCGCGTAAGGTTGTATAAAATTGAAAGCGACCGAGTTTCTACACAAGTTACAAACAAGTTTTTTTATGCAACGCAAGCTTTTTTTAACGTCCGATTGTTTGCGACCGAAATTCTTGACAAGTGACGAATGAATTATTTTTATGTAAGCGTGCGGTTGTATGCAACTGACATTCTTGACAAAGTGACAAATAAATTACTTAACGTAAGGTTACTTTATGTGAGGCTGTATGCGACCGACATTCTTGACAAGTGATAAACAATAGATTTAATTACGATTAGTTATTACAAATAAATGATGTACATTTGAAGTGGGTGGGGTATGATTCTAATGTGATTCACTACTTGATTACATCAACAGTACTTATAATTACCTCAAGCATGCAGTCTAGATACTGTCCAAGTCCCATGTATAGATTCGGTGTGGTGTGGATACATCTGTTTCGCTCACAGTTTGTTGGATGTGGTTCCAAGCTCAGCTGGTCATATCTCGGAGACACAAACTATTATTACAAGGCAGCTCACATGAAGGTTCCGAAGCAAATCCGAGGCACTCTTTACATAAATATATGTTGCCATGTGTGCGGAATCGTTCAAATGAGTGTGTGTTGTTCCGAGTTGAATGGATTGTCTCTCATATTGAGCGTAACCAGACTTCTTATGCATAACTCCATCCAAGGTGTTGTTGTTGTACAGCATACAGTCCGAATGTCTTACACCATAGTCAATTATACACTGTAAAATCATTAAAAACTTGTTAAAATCCACACTTGATGCCATTTTACAATCCTCAAACTCACTCGTTTCCATTTTGAAGGCAGTTTTTTCAGAAAACACAAATCTGCATCAATCAGATGCTATTTAAGCAAGCGTCTGCTGAACTGGACGAGGTTTGGTTAAACGTCTCACAACACAGTTAATTTTGCATAGCCCTGCATATGTAGCAGGACCCCTCTGGACCACTGTAGAACTTAATGAATTTTCTTAAAAATATTTTCTTTGTGAAACTTGATGTCTGTTGCACGAAATATCCAACAAAAAACATGGGGTTGACCAGTTTGCTTTTTTTTAATATCAATAGTTTGAAGAGACCCTCTTGAATTTGTACATTTCACTGACATTTTCAAATGTATCACTACCCAGTATTAGATTCTCAGATCTGTGCTCAGAAACATTTAAGCATATCCTAACCTGTATGAAATCATGAACTTGTCCCATTCTTGTCACCTGCAACAAAAAAAGAGAAAATATTTGCACATTTTAAGAAATAAGCAAGAACCGAATAACACAGATCTTTTATTTAAGCTCCAGAAAGTTCCTACCGTGACTGGCAAGGGAAATAACTGTTTAGTGAGACCTATATCACTGTAATGTTTGCAACTTTAGGTGAATAAGCATTGCGCATTGCGCATTGTAACGTATGCAACGTTAGGAGAGTAAGCAAATCAATGCGAAAGATTTCAGATGTGCGCGTTATTTTCACATTTTAGGGGTATTAGAATAGAAATAGAACATCATTTACGGTGAATTATCTATAATATATCACGGTTTGTCGTTCAATTGTAAACAATAATTTCATTCTTCGGGCTCGTGAAATTATTGTTTACAATTGAACTCCAAACCGTGATATATCAAACGATAATTCACAATAAACGATGTTCTATTTCTTAATTATAAAGCCTTATATATGTATACAAACATTGCATTTTACAAACAATTGCGTTGCGACATAAATGACATTACATAAATATTTTATTTACCATAATGGTAATTTCAGTAAAACTCCACAGATATTTATTTTCTTCAATCAAATATATATAGACCAACCATCTCAGTACTTTAAATAATTGTAAAAGATACTACTACTTTATTTTAATTAGTCTGCATTTGTTATTAATTATATAATGGTATACTGATTGAAACCTGGGTGTTTCTCTTATAAGAAGTTAACAAAGAATAATCAGCTTGTTATAGAACCTATAGCAGGGCTATAAGGGTTTGACCCTAGTTAGTTTTCACTCATTCAATCAATCACTAATTGTCCAACTCAACTGCCAATCAATATACGAGGGGCAGTCAAAAAATCTTAAGACTGATTTCATGACTTCACAATTTGCACTCATAATCAAGTGTATTTGCTGCCAAATACTGACACAAAAGATGACGATTAAACATAAAACATACTCAACGTCTTCCGTGATAGTGAACAAGGGTATCTATAGCAACTTCTTTACAACGCAGAGGAGATTTAAATATGAGAAAATTGATATTGAAATATCATAAACAAAAAGGATGAAAGCGCTATCATGTAAAATATTCAGTTTTTGAATACAGTCTCAAACCTTTCTGACTGCTCCTCGTATATCAATACAACAAACAGTTTGTCAAGATACTGACAATTTACAAGATAGTAACAATACTTTTCACATTATGATAATTGGTATTATTGAATGTTACATTAGTTGACTGCTCCGTCTTTACAAATGATTCTATCAAATTGATATATTACAAACGCCACTTCCTTTTTAATTTGTTATAAGAGCCATGTAAATTCATGCACCCCTCTTGATTATAAGGATATTATAAATATGTTCACACAACATTTGAACACACATGATAACCTTTATATCAATATATCTACCACTGGATTACGACAGACGGCGTTTTAGTGGTCTGAAATAATTATATGCTTAGTACGCGATCGATGTAGATATTGTTTTTTATTTTTTGTTTAGCAAGTGAGTTAAGATTTTAACTATTATTTTTGTTTGCAGGCATATCAACCGCAATTTGAATGCATTGGAGTAGTTTCCGATCAAGAAAAGATTGCAAAATTACAACTCGTAAGAATTGTTGAAGACAGTTTGAAGAACGGTCTAGATCCTACTAAAAGGTGAGTACAAGAGAAATATGAACTTTCATCTTAAATGTATAATGAAATAGGCTAGGGCATTTAGAGCGTGTAGGGGACCACATAAGCAAAATGCAACAGACATTATTTTCCACAGTTTCATAATCTCTCCAACTCATGTGAATAATTTACCTCTTTGAAATGGAAGTAGTTTGAGAGACACGACTGCTGAACGAAAGTTGCAACAAATGCAAATACCGCTTTAGCGATTCCTGAAAGACATAATCTAAAAGCAAATAATTTAATTATCGGTTATTTCGAGTCCACTCCCCAAGACCCCGCCTCTAGAGGAGAGCGAGAGTATACATATGAGGACCACCAGGATCACCAGGAAACTTGTCATACTCTTAATATTCTTTAAACGTTAATTATCGTTATGTTTTTATCTCTGATTCTTCGTTACTTGTTCTGAAGCTTAAGACATCTTCAGATTTATGAAAATTGTATAGGGCATTTTTTTGTGAAGTGTGAATCATGTTAAATTTTCCAAAAACGTGTTTGCTGTTTCATTGGTGTTACCTACAAAGAGAGAGAGAGAGAGGGTGCTGTTTCATTGGTGTTACCCCCAAAGAGAGAGAGAGAGAGAGAGAGAGAGAGAGAGACAGAGACAGAGAGAGAGAGAGAGACTATATGCAAGGAGAATTATTTTAAAACATATTTCAGTGTTATGCCATACTTAATTTAATTTGGATCTGTTGACCCCAAAAACTGCTTTTTTGTCAAACATTTGATCATTTAAATTTGTTCTGTTTTTAGTAACGGCGGCCATATTTATAGATTGGTACGGTCAATTTACATACATCTCAGAAAGGATTATGAAATGATTCTCTTACAGTCGTTTAACGATTTTTCTATGTTTTTAGTAATGGTGGCCATATTTGTTGACGGATCGAGACGATTTTCTAAGAAAGAACCATGAAAGGATGTTTCCTGTGAAGTTTCGTCAAATTTTACTTTTACTTACAGTTTCAGAAGAAATATTGTTTGAAGCAAAGTTAACGACAGACGGACTATTTAAATAACAAGCACAATTCAAAACACACTCCAACACAATTTGCGTAACTATACGTATACATTTATGATCAGACACACTACTTGCCGGTCTTATACAACGCTAATACAGCTCTAAACCATATCCTGAAAAAGTACCTCTTATGGTCTGGCTTATCAGTGGTAAATGCGAGAAATTTTGAAAGCTGTTATAATGTTAAGGACTGAATACATGATACTGTCCAACGTTTCATGTTACTTGCATTGTTACGGCATATAATATAATTAGCGATGTTGTATACTTTTCTAGGTGGTTAAAACGTGTGAATGGTTGCATTACCAACACCATTACAAAACATCTTCGATGTGCACAGACTTCAAAAAGTGAAAGAGATCAACTGCAGAAAAACTGTAACGACAAAACGGTCGAAATAAAAACAACAACAAAACAAATGAAATCCAATATAAAGGCAAAAATTCGACAAGAAGCCCGACTATTGGCGACAAAGGTTTGGAGCAATATCAATACATTCAATGTAAAAGACGAACTGAAGCAATGGAAATATAGACAGTTTCCTTGTAGCTTGGTGACAGGTGGCAATGAAAATATCAAAAATGAAATAGGACGTATTGTTCTCGCGAAACTCACAGGAATAATAGCTAGAAACATGAAAACAGAAACACAACAGGTGTCCAATACTCTTGGAAGCTACATTTCATCAGAAACAGATAAGCTTATAAAGCTACTCAAAGATTTAGATGACATTTTGAATATCCAGGTGTCCGATATATCAGTCGTTGAGAACCCCAAAATCTTTGACCATATGGCAATTAACTGGTTGGCGTCAAATCTAATAGGGGCAGATTGGATCCTTGGTGTATTTGGCACAGATGAATTCTCTTTTCAAATTATAATTACATTGCCTTTTCGATATATCGGATCCCTTCTGAAAGCGCTCTCCTCCCCACATGTCGCTATACTTATCCAAGCGTCTGAAGAGGTTATTAAACGCATGGATGAAGACACCATTTACAAATCTCTATTGAAAACGTTGGAAAGGCTTGAAACTGAAGTAGATGAACTGTTTGACAAGGAAGTTGTACGCAATCTCGATTACCTCAGTAAACAGTTTGCGAGTATTTGTGAATCCACCGAAGATCCTGCGCAGACAATAGCTCGGTACACACGTTTGAAAGATACTTTGGATTCTTTATAAATGGAAAAAACATCTCGTTCTTACATAGTACATGTTTAAGCGTTGGGACAATGTTTCAGTCTATAGAGAATCTGTGTTTTCTCTGGTACGTGGGTAATGTATTTGTAAAGATATTTACACGATGAATACATGTGTAAATGTGCACAGATTGTGTGTGAGGTTTTTGCGTTTCGTAAACAATAATATGATGTGTAAATTGTGTGAAAACATATTTTAAGTAATAAGTATAGATGTGTTTTTATTATTAAATCATGTTGTCAGCTAAACAATAAGGACTTTTGGTCGGCCATCTTTGCAATGTGGATGATGTGATAACATGGCTTATCCTATAGTTGAATGACAATAATTCCGTGTCCTTGTTAGACGCAATATAGTACTTGTATAAAAAAAAAGATGTATATAGTCGCCTGTCTGTGAAAAATCAAAGCTGGAACTCAGAAGGTTTAAAGAGTACCATAATGTCATTTTGTCATAAGACCATTAAATACGTTTTTAAATTATGGGGAATCTAAGAAGAAATTAAGTATAAGCTGGCGCATCTTAGATCTTAAATAACGTTAAGATGTACTCTTGAAATACAGATTGTTCACTAAAATGTTCGCTCGATTAAATAATTTTCTCCTTTATTGGTCACCGTAAAACATTCAACACGTTATTTATTGCACAAGACGGAGGAGAACTTTCGCAACCTTACGCCATTATCTTATGTTCCAGAGCTAAAATAATCTGCAAGTCGTACCTCTGATTAAACAAAGAAAAACATGCTAGAATTCCCATCTTATACGATTGTATATATTCTATTAATAACGCAAGCAGTAATGCATTTAACATCGACATATACAATTAAATGCATATATGGCATTGATATTTGAATGTGTATTTTTAAATCATTATAGAATAATAGGCATACGTCAGTTCTAGGATTTAGGTTTGTCTAAGCGTGGGTAACTTGTGAGGACCATTTACAGTCAAGCAAACGCAGTTGTATTGGGTTTGAAGCAATTTACTCGAATGTAGATGAGCACCTTCGGTTTATTAATGTATAATAAAGATTGGTTTGCTCGACTTACAGTGTTTTTGTTTAGCTATAGTTAAAGTGTGTTTATGTACGTATGCATATCATAGACGGCGTATTAATGTATAATTAAGATTGGTTTGCTTTTGCATATCAGTATGCGTTTTTTAGCTCTACTGGCCAGCAGAGCTTATGGGATAGCGAGTCGTCCGTCGTCCGTCGTGCGTCATCCGTTCACCGTCAATCGTCCGTCGTCTTCTAACTTTCACCTCGTTAAGACGATAGGGCCTTCATTTTATCCGATCTTTACGAAATATTACTAGATTGTTAATATAAATGAAAGCTCCGAGTTATGGCCCTTGTTTTAGTTAAAATTGCTATGCTTTGCCTTGTTAAGACGTCATGGCCTTTATTTGGCCGGATTTCGGTGAAACTTTGCAGGGATGATCAGTACCAAGCCTAGTTGTACATATCTTCACCGTGTTCCGGTTGACTTATTTTGGTGGAGTTTTGGCCCTTTAAAGTTTTAATACAAAATGATATATAGGGTCCTATAGATACCACAGCGTCCGAAATGTCGTAGGTCCGCACTGTATTGCAAACAAGGACTTGAAAATACAATGTAAGAGACAAAAAACAACAGAAAGGGTGGCGAAGACAGGGTTACCGACTTGGAACGGTCAGTAGGCAATAAGGCCTACTGGTTAGCTTGAATCGATTTTATATGCGCACAATCCTCGCTATTATCCTGTCTTCAGCGCCCAAATAGACTTTGTCCTGACTAGTTCTCCTGAACCGATGGCCGGATTTAAACGAAACTGTTTAGGGATGATCAGTTTCAAGTCTATTTGTGCAAATCATCGTCTTGTTCCGGTTGAATGATTTTTGGAGGAATTATGGCCCTTTAAAGGTTTTTGATACACAAACATTTTCCGGGCTAGTTCTCCTGAACCACTGGCTTGATTTCAGCAAAACATGACAAGGATGATCAGTATCAAGCCTAGTTGTATATATCATCGCCATATTCCGGTTGAATGATTTTTGTCAGGGTTATGGTCCTTTAAATGTTTTAATACACAAACAATGCCCACATTAATCTCTTCTGAACTTCTTGCCGGATTTCAGCGAATCTTGGCGGGGATGTTCAGTACCAAGCCTAGTTGCATCTTTCATTGCCGTGTTCTGGTTGAATGCATTTTGGCAGAGTTATGACCCCTCAAAGGTTTTAATACACTGAACTTTTCCAGACTAGTTCTCCTAAATGTCTGGCTGGATTTCAACGAAACTATGCAGGGATGATCAGTACCAAGCCAAGTTGCGTATGTCATCGCCATGTTCCGGTTGAATGATTTTTGAAAGAGTTATGGTCCCTTATACATAAACTTTATCTTGAGCAAGTAGAGTGTCCACATGCTCTATTGAGCCTCTTGTTTAAGTTATACTTTGTTTAGGTATGGTCATTGTTTGCACATTATTAATTTTGTAGTGAATATTTTGTAAAATATATTTGATGTGTAAACAACATACATTTTTAGCAAATCCGTGTCGCCATTTAGTATCAAATAAATATTAATAATGTTGAGATAACAGAATCGTATAACCATGTCAAAATGAAGCGTAGCATACTTCTTAAAGTAAATGCTAGTTGTACCATTCGTTTTCAACTTTCGAATCTATGCGTACACTTTGTGATACTTTGTGCAGATATACACTTGTCTGCCTAATAAAGGGGTTACCTAATGAAGTTTGCTTTATTAGGCACTGACCAATAAAGCAAATTAATGCGGAATCCCCGACGTAACGTTATCTGACGTCATAAACCAAACAAAAAACAACAACATGGCGGCGTCCTCGATAAGCGTAACATTCTACGAAATAGATACTAATAATAATTCATACAGAAAATGTGGATAATCTATATGATGAATAGAATGTCAGTGTCTTTTACTATCAAGATATTAGGCTCGGCACGAAAACGAAGAATGGCTCGATAGAGCCTCGCCATTATTCGTTTTCTAAGCCTCGCCAAATAAACGTGATAGTTAAAGGCACTGAAATACTATTCTTTATATATCTGAAAATTACACTGCTGCATTATTCATACTAGATTTGCTTTTGCTTCTGCTTCTGCCAGATATTGGCCGCCATCAACTAACTGATGATATTGCCAAGTACAAGTTGTAGCAAATCATGAATATGCAACATTTAAACATTGGTGGCAATCGGGTTTGGTGGTCTCGTACATAGAGAGAGAGATTCAGGCACTTATTCGGACTCTCTCAGATTGGTACATAAGGACATATTTTCGATTAAAATTGTAAAGTAAGCTCAGAAGTTCACTCTCCGTGATTGCATTACCGATTTTACATTTCTTTTTGGAAATGATTTATTTGGGTAGTTTTTCTGATCGAAATATGATTTTTGGAATGAACGTTTAAGTTTGCGTATTTGCAACATGTTTTCAATAAGTGAATACGAATGCAAACAGGTTTGATAGGTATGACACCACTAATTGTGATCCCATAAAATAGGATATTGCAAAATATAATGTATAAGTGTGTAACGGGTAAACTAAAAAGTAAACAAACTCGACTTGATAACAATACAAAATTATCATGTAATTTTAGTGAACGTTTGTAGCATTAGTGAATTCGTATATGCTACTTTAATAAGGTATGACTCATACATTTTGAGGGATTTGCTAATAAATCCAATTTAGCCTTGAATGTCATAATAAATTGAATATTCAAATATTTTCCTGTAATTAAAATACATTGATGTCTATTGACTCCACTAAATAACTGACCCATTTGATAAGGTATATTGAAATGCTATGTTTTATGGTAATTCTGATGGTGTAAAATATATCTCTTTTTGCGAGTGTTGTCCTTGATATTCAGATGTCCATATATAGATATAAATGATCGTTCGATTTGCAAAGATTATGCATATTTGAGCATGTCATGAACATGATAACAAAACATGCTCCTTTCAGGAACATCAGAATATGTATAGGAGTAAAACTACCAACTGCATGTAAAGCTCCGATGTAAGGTCGAATGTAGTACATATTATAAAACAGTAATCCCTCTTTTTTGATGAAAATGTGTATTATAAATGAGAGAAAACGGACGTTTTATATGGAACAAATGTCCCATTGCTATTATATTTTGTTGTTTTATCTATACAACTATGTGTATTCATGGAGATCATTTTCCAACGTTCGACTCTATACATGCATTCTATGCGCAACTATCAATGAAACAATTGTAACCTTGAACTGTTGAATGCACAAAATCGTTCTTACGTTATTATGACCCATGGTAACCTTTCCTGGTAATTGGCCAAGCGGAAGAAATATTTTCTATATGAAAAGTATACTGCTGCATAAACCGTACTTGATTTGAAGTTGCTGTTTTCATTTTAATTTCCATTTAGTTTTCCACAAACGAAAAAAATAATTTTATGTTAAGTTGCAGCAGCTAAATTAGTATGCGAGAGTTTAACACATGTGTCACTGTAATTAGTGGTATCATACTACCTCTCTTAAAGTAGTACACTCATGTTAAACATGTTAACCGTGTAAAGATAGCTACGGATGAGTGTTTGCATTAGCATCATTGTTTTGTGGGTCTTTATGTAGATTTTTCTGTATTTAATTATTTAAGTTGTACTTTAGGAAATAAATCAATAATAACATGTTAAACCTCATCAATTGAATTGGGAGACTAAGCTTATTTTATCATCATCTGTGGCTCTGGATTGGTCAAAATATATATCTGTTTATATCCATGTACATGCGACTATAATCCATACAATTTAAAAAGTATTGCTTCACATTTTCTTTAAACAAAGTTATGTGCATAAAGCTATATAATGAATAAAAAGGACTTGTACCGAATAATTGTGTATGTCGGATAAATGAAAATCCACCGACAAGATTATAGATTTGGTTTAATTATTGTGTTAATAGTAATAACAGCAATGTACTAACATATGCACCATATTTTAAGCTCATACATGTATTGTTTATAATGAAAATGAATACCCAGTGTTTCTTTATCACTTATAATAAAAGTATTATTCTAAAAGTCTTTAGTTATGTGTGTTATTAACAATAGCTATATTTAATTTAAGAAAAGGTTAAGTCCAACAGGAAGTGTAGCATACACAGAATACAGTCACTCTAACAAGTATTACAACGCAAAGGTGATTGAAAAAGTACATCTCAAACACATTCAGTAAAAAAAGTACATCACAAACATATATGGGTTGACAACAGGGGAACCGCCTTGGAACGGTCAGTGGCAAAATGGACCACCGGGATTATTGGTAATCCGATAAACAAGAATATCGGTATAACGATGGATATGCTCTGAAATTGATGATTAGTCTGAAGGAAGGCTAATACCGTGGACATAAATGAATAACACAACAATAAAACTCTTATTTAGTCCGTCTGTTATTATATAAATGAGTGATTTTCACAACGCTCAAAAGCAATAGCATATCAAGTAAACACGAATGGTCATCAGTTACATTCCAGACAAGATACTGTACATTAAAATAAATGTAAATGAACAAAAAGGAATAAGTATGCCTTTACTCGCGCTAACGTTAGTGGTGTGGTTCTTGGGCCTGTCCTGCATCTTCATTCATTGCCTTCTATTTTGTGTCGAAGTTAAATCGCACTCAGATTAGTACATTTTAAAGTTAGGCTATGGACAATAATTACAAGTATAACCTTACAAAGGAAAATAACTCTAACTTGAATGTCGATATAGTTATGTTTATTGCGCTCTCCGCTGTCTCTTATAACCATTTGTCATTGTGTAAAGTTTTATTCTCATAATTAGTTTTTAAATTAAGCTCCGGACAATAATTCGGACGGATGGACGAACGGACGTCTTATATAGAATTTTTTTCAGGGAGCATAACACGGCTACACAAAGCAACATTCTTTATGATCCCTAAAATTTACCCACGAAGTTTAATGCCAGGCAGTATTGTGCGAGCTATCGTCTGGAAACTAGCTTCGAGTATATGAAATTGATCGCACCCAATCCAGGAAATCCATAGTTGTCTCAGACGCACATAGTGATTTTGTTGAATCTCTCTGACATGTAATGGGCACACAGCGTAATTTTATAGGCAGATGCAAAATGTGACTTATTGCGAAGATGGTACGGATATAGCCAGTGGTAACAAAATAATATCTGACAATCGTGAGGTTAAATTGAACAGAATTCATCGTAACTACGGTTTATTCTTTAATTACTTGATTTTATAACATTCTAAGATAATTTAGATATATCTTTTATATAAAATAGACTTATAAAATTATCGATTTTAAATGTTAGTAGTCAGGTTGTGATAGTCCTTGTCGCTGAAAAATCCTTAAAGTACATTTATATTTGGTAAGAAGATCAGGGTTTCGATAATACAATTTTGCAAAGGCTTTACGAAGTTTATGGTAACGGTAACCCTGATTGAGTAGCTTTATAGTTATACAAATATTACGAATATTAAAGTCCTCAACTCGAGTACAAGCTCTTGAAAATCGAATAAGTTGAGACACATATAAGTACAACTGTTAACAATAGAAACATACTTTTCTATGACACAAATACTGGAACGAGTAATTGTCTAAACTGTGGAATTATATACGAGCATAGGAACGTAACCATATACTCGTTATTTGTAATATTTAAAACTATATCTAAAGCAGTCAGGTCAAGCATGCACGAGCTTATGGTTGCTTATGACTGCGACAATATGAAAAGGACATCATCCCAACGAAAACTGAAAAAACATGTTATATGCGATGGAAATCATCCAAGTGTAATTATAATGAAACAAGGTGGTTATGCAATGAAAGCAATATAAAAAGATCGGACAGGGAAAGTAACATTCAAGGAGGACAGTCAACCACAAAACACAGAAACAAACACGCAAACAGACTAAAAAGAAGGCAAAAGTAATAATAAATGCAAACGACATCACAAACACAAAAGGGTTGACAATAGGGCTACCGCTTTGGAACCGTCAGTGGCAAAGTAGGCCACTGGGGGTTTAAACCGGTTCTAGGGTGCACAAAACCTCACACTTACCCTACTGTAATCCCATTAAAACAGGACAGTGTAAATAAAGAAATCCCCGCCATGATCTAATCTCTAACCAACAAGGCAGCATCAATAGGCAATATAAGTGAAACACAAATATGCTCGTGTAAATATAATACAAAAAGAAAAAAATAGCCTAGAAAGCCACAATGAAAGTATTCAATGACTTGGCAGAAGCCAGAGCAACAAGAGAATACACCATTAAGGGCACGACAAGAAAGATCATAGACAAACATCAAACGCCACCGTCCCAATAGGCTATAGGTAGGCGTCATCATAGGGTCCACAGCCTGTCGGTCATCGAACAATTAAAGAGGAAATCATAGTGGCGAACTGTAAAAGGGTCCACCACCAAGCATGCAGTACGTTGCAAAATGAAAGGGTCATAACCTCTTTTGATAAACTTTTTAACAAGTTTAACAAAGATAGTATGAAAGTGATCATGACCAAGAATCTTACGAAGTTTATAAATCACATCCCCATAGTAGTCAGGTTGTGATTGTCCTTGGCGCAGAAGAGTTCTTAAATTACTTTTATATTTAGAAAGAAGATCAGGGTTACGATAATAAAATTTTGCAAAGGTTTTACGAAGTTTATGGTAACGGTAACCCTGATTTTTAGGTTTTTAGTTATACAAAGATTACGAATATTAAAGTCTTCAACTCGAGTACAAGCTCTTGAAAAACAATAATAAGTTGAGCCACATACACCCCATAAAAAGTTGCTCGTGGAACATCCTCACCCAAATGGGGATAATTAACAATGTCAAAATGAAATTATCTCTCTTGTTATAGATTTTGCTAATTATTTCACCATTTTTAATCGAGAGATCTAAATCAAGAAAAGAAGAGTTATTATCAGATAAAATTATATTAGCTTTGTTAAACTGACGTTCTATCGGATAAATATTATTAACCATAGTTGGAAAGAAAGGGTTGTCAATGTTCAATATGTCATCGAAAGTTAAATACACTCGAAGTATATTTCAAAAGATGGCGTGTTATGATCGGCACATCTTTCACATCCACTTTAAGTGGTACGAAATTCAACAAAACCGCGTAAAATTTAAACTGTAAAAAAGAGATTTTATAGACCGAACTATTATGACATTCATATTTTTTTTTCCTTTGAAAACAAGTTAAACTCGAACTTTAACCTTGTAATTTACAAATGAGTGTAGGTGCCCTTACAGAAAATAAATATAAGTCACTTATATGTTTGCGTTATAAGTGACATATAAGCGACATATAAGTGACATATAAGCGCTTATACTTGACATAGGTCAGAAACATATTAGTAACTTATATTGATTTTAAATGCAAATGAGATGTACGTCTTATAACTCACGTATAAGCCACTTATATGCCAAGTACTATGTCACTTATAAGTGACTTATATGCCAAGTTCTATGTCACTTATAAGTGACTTATATGCGACTTATAAATGATTTATATGTAGCTTACAAGTGGCCTAAATGTGAAACGTCAGTAACATATATCTCACTTATAAGTGACATATACCCACTAGTAGGTCAGACTGAATCCAAAAGAATGACGGGTAAATGAAACATGATAACATAAAAGAAGGCTTATTAATTTTAATATATTAGTATATTATCAGCTGATCTAAGTAAACCCAACACCAATATAGCAGTCATGTTGAGGTAGTTTGTTTTCCAATGCTTTCTTGTTGGCTTCCTCTGTTCTATTTCTCTTTCTGGTTTTCTTCACTCTGAAAATATTAAATTATGAATGAATAATAAAAGTCAAACATATGTATTAATGACTGGAATTAGCTGGTTCTTAAACATACCTTTGAGGATAGACAGAATACATCCTATTGTGCGAATTAATCATAAAGACCTAACAATGTTATTTAACTGACTTGTTTATTATCACATCTGTCATAGTATGCACTAGATCCGTGCCTCCTTAGGAGACAGATTAATTCCTCAAACATGATGTTTGCTCTTTGGAACCATTTATAAATTAACTGCAGAAACTTAGTTAATATGATCAGTAAAACCTAGTTAATATGATCAGTCTAGCATAAAGAGGATTTGTTACAATAACAGGTAAATATAGAAATAATCATAGTGTACTTACCAGCCATTAATCCCATGTTATATGTCTTCTGTTGACACCAGCATCCTCAACAGATTTGGTTTCACTTTTCAAAATGTTTATAATTACGACAACATCCTTTCCTCATTTCAATATGATAAAATGTTTTTCTACTAAATCCTTCAATCAACTCACAAAATGTGTGTGTCGCAGTAATAAATGTTTATTTCTTTTAGCCGATTCCTTAGCAGATTTGGTTTCACTTTTCAAAATATTTATGATTACAACCAAATCCTTTCCTCATTTCAAAAAGTTATTTAAAAATATTTCTACTAAATCCTTCAATCAACTCACAAAATGTGTTTGTCACAGTAATTAATGTTTATGCCTTCATGCCGTTTGATATTAAAATCTCATAAATTCAACTTCTATCCCAGTTGAGAACGTTTCTGACTAAATTCAAATCCTGTTCTCAAAATGAGGCATTTTCGTTGACGTTTTCCCACTGACGTAAGGGGGTGTCTGATTACAGGTCAGATTGACTCAACGTATTTCATGGTGAGGAAATTGGCACTTTCATATAACTGGCTTATAAATGCTCTCCGATATCAACTTCACATATAATTGGCATATAAGTAACTTATATGTCTCCATGATCTGGACATATAAGCCACTTAAACATATAACTCACGTAGACAATATATTAAGTGACTTATATGCGAATTATATGCGACATATATGTTACATAAAAGCCGCATAAAAGTTGCATATAAGTCACTTATGTGTTTGTTTATGCAGATTCGGTAAGGGATAACGTTCAATGTATTACATGTATATATATAACACTGAAACGGTGTACACATCTTCCGCATGATCCATTGAATAATTCTGAAAAAGGCTCATAACTCTCGAAGTTATCTTCCAGAGTGTGCTTTTTCAAATAACGTCATGGAGCATCTGAACTTTGACCTACTGGCCCCTCAAAACAGGGTTCCTGCTCTCACCTATGGCAATGTACCTATACAGTTTCATGAGTGTGGGTGTTATGGTTTTGAATCCATTGCGCAGTATGCGTATTTTCATATTATTAGTTACTGGGTTTGTTACTGACCCTCTACAGAAATATGTGGGGTCAGTAAGATGACTTATTGCATCGAGCACCTTTTATAAGGCAAACGCAGATATTTAACCCAGTTCAATGGAACGTCAACGCCATTGAGACGTTCGCGCAATTTGACGTCATGACGTCAAGGCCGTACAGTTTGAAAAAACATTATTACATAAATTTACTTATTATGTTTGTTACTAACGCATTTAAGAACTATTTGCAAATGATTTAAACTTTGAATCGGAATTGTAGTCCATATTGTTTTAGTGACCGTCTATGAAATCTACTGACCCACTATAGAATAATATAGGGTCAACATGTGACCGCTCTAATCCAATGAAATTCCTAGGATTTGTGCGAGGTGCAATAAAAGCTAATGCTAACCTTGCGTTTGACATATTGAACAAAAAATAGTGTTATTCTATCCTAAGGCTATGCCCATGAGTGAGGGAGGTTATTGTTTTGAAATTAGGGTTCAGAAATGGGTAACAATAGCGATCCTACTCCCATCTAGGACAATACACCTTTGCATTTTGGTGACTGTAGGTGTTATGGGTTTGGAGTTATCGTATGTGTTACGGTAACGTTACTGACAGCGATATACCTAAACAGCCCGTACTTCATATCAACGAAGCCGAGATTTTATAATGGTACGTTTTAATGGAGAACCTTTTTACATCAGATAATCAAGGAAATTGAACCATAAGCAATGAATTTATCAAATATGACACACTATTTAAATGAGGTTGAAGTGCTCTTCCGATAGGTTTTTGATATCCAGATCAGATGTACTGCGCATTTTTTGAACGAAACATGAATTAGGTTGTATATATGTATAACCTAATTTCTTTGCCATTCTAAAGCTAGACAGTACAATAATACTCGTATTCGAATACACAAGCATAATGCCACAAAAACGGTATTCAGACTTGCAAATTTCTAATAAAAAAAACAAGTTTCAATAATATTGAACCTATAACTATAATACAATGTTTCGCCAATACAATTAAAATACACTAGCAAACCCACTTATAGTTCTTGTCAATTATCATTTCCGGATAACATATCAATCCACAATGTAAGCCTAGGTAGCTTTCCCCACGGATCCAGTGACTGGGTGAAGATATATATATCTAAAATTCGATCAAATCGTAAAACAATATGTGTATTGTATTTTGATTTCAAATTTAGATCTTGGTCAGATGTCTTACTATCAATACATACATGTAGTACAAGATTTCACTAAGAAATATGATGTTATAGAATTACCGTAAAAAAAAAACACTCTTCAGTTCAAAAATATAGAAAAAAACTACCATGGTTAAAACTATTTTAGAACATTAGGCCAATACAAACGGCGCTTTGCTGAGGCGCAGCGCAATAACATCACAGACCTTAGTGAATTAATTATCGCATATCAACCAGAAAAGGATCCATTACGTGGTACAGACTTAATTCCATTAAGCGATGGGAAAGCTTATATTAGAAGGATTTTATAACCTATATTTCGACAATAAAACACGTTTTAAACATTTTTTAATGACCAAATGAGATAAGCTGTTTAAAATTACCTATTAAATGTTTTAGTTTTACAATATGCAAACTTTTTAAGCCGAAATTAAGGTAGTATTTGGAGTATGAAAGTTAATACGCAGACCACATAATGTTGTGGACATTTGTTCGATTAATTGGAACAATTTCAACGGTTAATATGTTCCTTTCTTTCATTTTAAGGAAAGTGTTTATTTTAAATGTCCTAATATTCTGCTTATAAATATATCGATATCAGTAAAATAATGTTTTTCCAGCATGATGATCATGAGAAAATCATGTAAAATAAAATAATATTGTATTTGTATGCTTATTTTTCATATATGTTTATAAACAAAAAATTATGTTCACTATGACATCCTACATTGATAGTTATAACAATTATATGTTAGGTATGCCTGATCCGACAATGATAGGACATTTAAAAAGTGTTCCTGGAAATGAAGTATTGAAAAGCAAATTTAAAGAAGTGCTCTTAATTCTAATAAACATGTACTTATTAAATAAACTGTTCTCACTGTGTTTGACATCTGTCAGTCTACACACTTTGACCGTTGAATGTTTCGCTGCGGTCATTTAAGTGGAACAATGTAATAAACATAAATGCAGAACATTCTTTTCAAAGGTATTGGCGGACAAATTTAGCAACACGTCTTAATTTACCTGCTTTCCACAAAATAGAAGTTCGTTCAATTTAAATTTAAAGGAAGTTTTTTATGTTAAATTTAAAACTAATATTGCTGATACTGCCACTTCTTTTCTTTGGTTACATCTCTCAATTGAAAATGGAGAAATAATAAGCAAAATATATGACAAGAGAGATGATTTTAATTTTGATATCGTTACTTATTCAAACTTATACGACTTTCCCTGAGCAATATTTTAACTTATTTGCTCTGCCAGAGTTTGTGGTCGAGTTGAGGACTTTAACATTGGTAACCTTTGTATAATAAAAAGCTTCTCCATCATTGCTACCATTACCATAAATGTGGACCCTTTTACAGTTCGTCATTATGCTTTCCTCTTTAATTTTACGATGACCGACAGGCTGTGGACCCTATGATGACGCCTACCTATAGCCCATTGGGACGGTGGCGTTTGATGTTTGCCTATTACATTTCTTGTCGTGTCCTTAATGGTTTATTCTCTTGTTGCTGTGGCTTCTGCCAAGTCATTGAGTACCTTCATTGTGGCTTTCTAGGCTATTGTTTTTTTGTATTATATTTATACGAGCATATTTGTGTTTTACCTACATTGCCTATTGATGCTGCCTTGTTGGTTAGAGATTAGATCATGGCATTATTTACATTGTCCTGTTTTAATGGGATGACAGTAGGGTAATTGTGAGTTTTGGTGTACCCTAGAACCGGTTTAAACCCCCAAGTGGCCTACTTTGCCACTGACCGTTCCAATGCGGTAGCCCTATTGTCAACCCTTTTATGGATGTGATCTCGTTTGCATTTATTATTACTTTTGCCTTCTTGTTTGTTTGTTTCTGTGTTTTGTGGTTGACTGTCCTCCTTGAATGCTACTTTCCCTGTCCGATCTTTTTATATTTCTTCAAAGAACCTGTGCAAAATGTTATTATCGTAACCTTGATTTGCTTTTAAAATATAAAAGTTATGAGAATTCTTCTGCGACAAAAACTACCACAACATACTTATATGGTGACGTGATTTACAAACTTCGTAAGATGCTTGGTCATGTTCTCTTTCATACTATCTTTATTGAAATCGATAAAACTGTCATCAAAAGAGGTTATGATTCTATAATTTTGAATGTACTGCATGTTTAGTAGTTGACCCATTTACAGTCTTCCACTATGCCTACCTCATTGATTGTGCGATTACTGGACAGATTGTGGACCCTGTGATGATGTCTATCAACTCCTGAGAGAACGGTAACTGTTGATGTTTATCTCCATCTTGTCTCGTCGTGCCCTTAATGGTTTATTCTCGCGTTACTATTTAGCACTTGCATTGTGACTTTCTATGCGTTGTTTGTTTAATTTCATATATTCATATATGCATGATCAATTAGTGTTATACTGACTTATTAATGCTGTTTGTTACATGTAGAAGATATTGCCTAGTGGGAATTCTTTTACTTACACTATCCCGTTTTATTCGATGATACTATATTAAGTGTGCGGTTTGGTGCACCCTAGAATCTGGATTAAACCTCAGCGGGCCTTTTATGTCACTTTTGCAGGGGATTTCATTTCAACAAACTGGAAAGTCTATGGGTTGGCAACTGTTGAAATATGTTCAGTGGTTTTTGAGAAGGTTTTTAATTAATGGTTTCGAACTTTTATGTTAACGGTAGCCATATTGGAATTATTATACTGAAGACATGTCATGGAAACTTTCAGGACCCAGTCCATTTAATGGAGTTTAAGTGGTGCCGAAATCTTTTTATTTTTATTCAGGACAAATCAAATTCTAATTTTAAAGTTACACACACTTCAAATTGGAGTCCTCTGTCAAACACACACTTGGATAGTTGAGTCTTGTGACGCACACTTCGAAATGGAGTCTTCAAAACTTGGGGTTTACAATTAAAACAGCCCTACCTCCTTTAATAGAGCTGCTAAAGGGAGTCAAAAGATTTAATGCCAGCCATCTTTCCTCTGATATATATTCCATATTGAAAAAACGGTTTTAGTTGATCTAATTTGAATCAGCTTAGATTTTTTAAGATATTTTCAGGTTTCAAAATGTTACCTGTAGTTTCATTATGGTTGCATTAGTATGATCTGTCTACAGATCTCTGGTTCTAAGATCAATGGATTCTAAAAATGCAATTGCATGTATATACTACCCATTACACATGTTACACTTTTTAGGAAACTGTCTGAAATGTAGAAATATATATAGTTAGGACATACGCAGTTCATGGGCTAAATTTAAAACTGAAGTCTTCTAAACTTCAAACAAGAGAGCCAAAATGGCTCTGAATCGATCACCTGAGGATCTTTGCAATAATGAAAAAATGTGTCCCCTCTCAAATGCTGATTTCAGATTTTTAAAGATTTTCCTTATGTAAGGAAATGTAAAAAGGTACGAAATTTCTATGAATTATAAAAACGTTGGACCCCGGGTGCGCGGCCATCTTTGTCACCACGGACTTCAAATGAGCAAACTTGATATTTCAGGTGTTAGCAATCATTGATATTAATAAAGACCTAAGAGGGCCTGTTGATGCTATATAAGCTAAAATGTCTCTTGTATTAAGAGGTTTCATAATTAAATTTCCTTCAATACTTTTTTAACAAGCGCAAAACGCAACATCATCCACAAGTAAAATTTAAACCCACGATTCCATGCTAACAATTATAAAAAAGTAATGAAACAAGAAACAAGTTAAAACAATAACAAGAGTTCCAAGAGTCCTGTATCGCTTTACCGACTATATGTTGTCCATGGTGGGGTAGGGAGGGATATAATGAGTGTGTGTCAGATATGGCAGTATCAAACTAGTTTTTTATAAAGTGTCTTCAAATACCATGATTTTGGGGGAGGGGTGCATTTTGCTCAAGTTTGGCTAGCTTTAAAACAAATCAAACTTTCTTTAATATAAACACTCAAACCAAGTGTGACATGTGACTCACGGGTGCAGTCAAATTTGATCCCATGGTCACCATTTGAACATAATTGTTAGACGACTATAAGCTGAGTGTAAATACAAAATATTAAATTGTTGGCTATTGTAGTCTCAGAGAAGTAGATTTTTTGAATTTGACCTTTTATAACTCTTTGTAAAATATGTGACCCCGGGAACAGGGCCAAACTTGACTCCAGGGTCACCATTTGAGCAACTTGGTAGAGGATCATACGCTGATGGTAAATACAAAATAGTAAACCTCTGACTCATTTAGTTTAGAGAAGAATACGTTTTTCCCGATATAAGTCTATGTAAAAACATGTGACCCCTGGGGCTGGGCCAAATTTGACTCCAGGGTCACCATTCAAACAAGCTTGGTAGGGGATTATAAGCTGCTTGTAAATACAAAATATTAAATCTTTGACTCATGTAGTTTCAGAAAAAAACGATTTTTGAACGTTTGCCTTATAGTCTATGTAAAACTGAACCCTGGGGCTGTGCCATATTAGACTCCAGGGTAACCATTTGAACAAACTTTATAGAGAAACATAAGCTGATAATAAATAAAAAAATATTAAACATTTAGCTTTTTTAGTTTCAGAGAAGTAGATTTTTTTATTTTTTACCTGTATCAGTCTTACGTATGTAAAACTGTGATCCCTGGGGCGGGGTCAAATTTGACCCCAGTGGCACCATTTCAACAAACTTGTAAGTCACTATCGTCTTAGCCAGGCAAACTGTAGCATGTTTAACTAAATCCATGGCCATAACTTCGCTGTTATTGGTCCGATCTGGCTGTATAAATTGAAAGCTGTATCGTCTTAACGAGACAAAAGTTAACGACGGAGGACAGACGGACGACGGACAACTCGACATCTCATAAGCCTTGCTGGCCTTTAATGAAGAATTAAAAAAAATTACCTCCAGTGGAATTTGATTTCTTTTGCTATTTGTCGGTTTTCACAACTTCAGCGAAATTTAACATGAAATGCGACTTTGAAAATAATTAAATTTATGAAAATTTCTAGCTCGAAACATCAGCAGCAGGCATTTTCATGATTTCCACCTCTATAAAACTAAGTTTTATTACTTTCTTATAAGAACAGAAAGAAACAAAAATAACGTAAGATTTAGGGGCAAAACACATACATCTGCAAATAATGATGAAATATATATTAATTTTGACCAAAGATATCTGTATATGGTATGTGATTATAATACAATGAACGTGTTACTGACAGAAATACAAATAAATGTAAAAAAACTGGAAGGAAAACTCACATCAACACTAAAATACAAGTAACGTAACAAACGTGAGAACAGCATCAACATTAACATCGGTATGATGGTTTGATTTCACGAAAATTTAAGAAAGGACAACAAGAAAAGTGCAGCATCCAATATGTAATTATACCAAAGCACATATCGTAACGCAGCATATAAGTTTATACATGGTAACACGTTATACATCGTTCAGTGTCAGATACCCACACAGTCTTGTAAAAAGAAAAGCTGCAAGCAGGTAAGTGTACAACTATGTTATATTATTGTCGTTATATCAAATAAAAGAAAAAAATGGATACCAAATCTAGTATATATAAGTTTCAGGGTGTAGCTACAGGTGCGCAAAGCACGCAATTGCTACACATTGTCCTTACAATGTGAAAAAAGAAAAGTAAAAATGCAATAAAATCTAGCAGCGGGTGTGTGGATGTTAGGCACATGTTTCTTCCCCGACACACCCTTTCTAGATGTGCGTACACAGTCAATACCCTTTAGCTACGAACCCTAAGAGTTATGAAATAATAAACTAAAACAATTCATAAAAAAGTAATAGAAAACGATATATACATTTCAAAATGTATCTTTGCAGAGGACATCTATAAAACAAAACATACGCAATTACTGATCGGACTGTGGTGGATTTGTACATACTGTTGTATACAGTTATACGTATAACGACAACGTTCATTGTCAAAACATTGGAATGTCTCAATAAATCAATACGATCATTTACTGCATATTTTTGAAACACATAGTATTGCCCAAACTCTGTATCGCTACAGTTATAACGAGGGTTAGAACTTTCCGACATTCAAATTAAACACATTATTGATTCTTTTTTTGCAACTTATTGACAATTTTAGGCTTTGATGTCGCCAATTGTCATATTTTTATACACGCACGTCTTGCAACTATTGATGTCATCAACGTCATTACTGATGCAAATGACTTTTATCTGACCCCAGAGAAAGATCATATCAGCAAGCTCACAGGTAAAGCGCGGAAACCTGCAAGAATATGCGTGTCATGTTCTGTCTGTACATCGATACACACACACACTAATACATCATTAAACTATAGTGTAGGTTTTCTGTAGGAAGCCAAACAGGTACTGTAACATTCACAGAACGCAGTACATCAAAAATACGCACTCAAAACAATCAATAGTCCATAGACCGACCATAAAAAATTGTTGGTTTGCTGTTTCCCTACCCACCAAAAAGAGCCCTACCCAAAACTTTTTATAGCAATTCTTTAACAATTTATTTTTGTTGCTGTTTTTAGTATATTTTTCTTTAATTTCTTATGGTTTTTACTGTCTTTGGCAAAAAAAATCACCTACCTACCTACCCACTTATAAATCCGGGGTCGGGAATCAGCAGAACAAATATATTGGTGAAGGATGTCCTTATTTGGAATTGAGCCTGATGGGTTGTTACAAATATGGTAGGTCAATTTTTCCTATCGAAAACGGACGTTACGGAACACATATTCATGGTCCAAGTTGCACATATCGCAGATTGTAGCAGTACAAGATATTCGTATATACATCAATAAACCAGTAAACCGGAGTAAGTCTATTAAAAAGGTGAAATAGATACACATTATGAACATCACAAGCGTAAGAAAGTTGACGACAAACCACAAAGTAATATCAGTTGCGGACATTTTAAACAATAAGCACAAAGTCATGTAAACGCAAATGTAGGACTTGAATTGAAATTACTAGACATAATTTCTAAATCCACGAGCACATCAATCCAATGGTAATTAAATGTAAACAATACCAAATAGACGGCGGTTTTCTGGATAATCACGGTTCGACGTCCGCTTTTGTCTGTTTATGAACCTGAAATCGGTAGCGATTTAATGTCGCGAAATAAGTGATGTTTGATGTTAGAAGCTGACAAACTAACGAATTAAACGAATAAAAAATCGAATACTCAAATAATTCAACTTTGCCTAAATGAAGTGATCACCATATGTTTAGCGTTGCTGGTAATTAAAACACATTTGTGTTAAAATTAAAAGGCCACCTATCATAAAGCAAACAATATGTTTCGCGACATTAAATCGCTAGCTGCACATCTTAACAATCAGAGACATATGACATATAACAATGTTACATCTAAGATATAAAAATAATTTGCCAAGGTTTCGCGGGAGCTTTTGGAAAACAGTTGCCTTAAAGAAACGGAATAAACCTTCACGTTCTAAATAACGGATGTCGACCAGTGATTATACGATGGATGCCGGGAAATACAACATGACTACACAGGGCCGACTTGACCAAGATAAATCACACAGTACATCAATGTTCCTAGGTTACATCAATACTCATTTTATAACTCTAAGTGGACATTGACCTTGGAGCCACAGACCTGGATTTTGTGCTCGACATATGTCCATATTGTGGTGAGCACTTGTGCTAAGTATTTGAAAATCGTCCAAGAATGCAGAGTTATTGATCGGACACGATTTGAACTTTGACATATGTGTGACCTTGACCTTGGAAACACAGACCTGGAATTTGTGCTCGACAAATCAGTGTTGTTTGTGATGACTACTTGTGCCAAGTTATTTTCAAAAATCCGTCGAAGGATTGCCAGAGTTATCGACCAGACACGATTTGACCTTTGACCTTAAGGCGTGGCCATGACCTTGGAGACACAGACCTTTGTTTTGTGGCGCGACACGTCATCTGGTTGTGGGTCAGTACTTGTGCTAAGTTATTTTGAAAATCCGTCCAGGACTGTCAGAGTTAGTACCGGACACGAAAGCAGTTTATTTTGACTTTTGACCTCTATGTGTGACTTGACCTTTGAGCCAATGACCTGGATTTTGTGCGCAACACGTCGTATTACTGAGCCACTTGTTCTGCCAAGTGCGTCGAATATTTATTTGATAAGGTCCATGGAACATATGCAGGCTCATGTTTGCTATATAATTTTTTTATTCAGTACGGTTAAGAATGATGTTTGGTGCAGCCTAGAACCTGGTTTAAACTTTCAGCGGCACTTTATTACCGCTGACCGTTCCAAGGCCGATAGCCCTATTGTCAAAACAATTATGTTTGTGATGTCTGTCCTTGCCTTTTATTCATCCATGTAGTTGGTGCTAGTTTTCCTGTGGTCGTGTTGTTTGTGGCTGACTGTGGGCCTTGAATGCTGCATTTGGATTCGACTTTTATATCTACTTTTGGGAGGAAATGACCAACGAAACATGAACAAAAAGCAAACAACTTAAAATGGCTAGTTGCACTAATCTCAAACCACGTTTTTATTTAGAACAACTCTAAAATACTTCAAAAAAAGGTTAACAAAAACTACAACACACATTATAGAGATATGACCTTATAGATTGGAATGAACCAATAATGGAGTCGGCCATCTTGGCATGATGACGTTGTGAAATCATTTTAGCATATATTCAAATTTAAAAAAATATCCAATAAGGCAAAGGACAATCACGGCAAATAGATCTGAATGAGTAGTACAACACTTTGTATGTTAGGGTTTCTACACATGCCCATATAGTTTGCTTTATAACACTATTTATCAAGCTGTCGCGTCCAATGTACGTTTCTACACAAATTTCCAACCATGTATTATCTCCTATATTGTTTGTTATGGTATGCTGATAATTCTTACCACTTTTCATTATTGTTCAGAACCCATTTTTTGATATAACTTGGACTGAGCATATTGCAACATCTCCGTTAAAAACAAAGAAACAACATAAAGAAAACATGTGCATATCATCCATAAGACGTGCCGGCAACATCTGTATAAGATAAGAATGAATTAACCTATTTGGTAATGTTTTGTCACGATAGGAGGATTCCGTAGACGTATTTAAACCCAGGAAAATAAAGTACATAAATTCCCTAATGGTTTTTGGTCGAGATGGATACATAATCAATGCCAAACTGGTGCTGCACTGATGACTATGTATAGATCCTTCCCAGGTATACAAATCAAACATAACCACACATACGTTACAAAAAAAAACATTTGGTAACCAGGGTTGTCATGTCACAAACACGAGTGCTGTACAGACCCTTCCAGTAACATGTTAAACATAACCACAAATATGTTCGCGTGGTTCTCGACCAGCAAATAAATAAAAAAACATCATTCATCTATCAGTTTTGCAAAACTTTACCTAGAGATCATTAACATGATCACATTTCGTTAACTTAAAAGCTGAAGAAAGAGTTACACTCACGTGCCACTTGGAACCCTCAAGTGAAACTTGGGAAATTAGTACATCACATATGCTTCTTTCACATTTGGTCACGTGGACTTTACGTGGAATCCTTTGTTCTAGGTGAACTATTTATTTTGCAAAGATGATTACTTCTGTAATGATTTAGTGATGCCCTCGAGCATACACAATACTATTACCTTGATAGTATTGTAAAATCTGCTGACATCCACCAAAGAATGGCTTCCAACTTGATTATAATTGTTTTGGAACATATCAACTGGTTTTTTCTGGGTTCGGTTAAGCAATGAATATGTTCCGCATTTAACTTGAAGTGAACTAAGAGTTTGTGGAACCAACAATAAAAAAACACTACGACAATTGCTTTCGGTAATGCCTACCTACGTTTTATCTCCCCTACAATGCCTCTGTATTGATATCAGCGATAGCTATTTGCCGATACGCTTTTAACAATTCTACTTTTGTTGAGGTGCTAGAAAAACCTATTTGAAATATCGGAAAAACCATGACTCAGACAGCCTTAAACATAAAGGATTTATCCTAAAGTCTCTGATTATGCCACCTAGGCAAAAAATAAGTAGAACTCCCAATTGTAAGACAATCTGTCAGATCGACGATGTTGGATACCCTCTTCTCAAGATGACCTAGGGAAAATTGATTGAATTTCGTTGATAGCGTTCGCTATATTAGATGTTTTCTTTTCCAACAAATCCATCAATTTGATGAAGACTGTAACAATTTCATCTGCTATGTCAATGTCTAATCACATATACAATCTTTTCTCCATTACCACATCCGGCTATCTGCTGTTGTATTTCTCTCTTTAGAGTTGCCGATGAGACTGCCAGGGCAAGTCTTCAGGACTCCATAAACAACATAGTTCTTGTTTTACCTCTTCAGACGTGATGTGAAATCTGTGTACGGTTTGCTAGATCTTGAACGAATTCGTCAATTTTCCGTCCTATTTCTTTACGACTGGATTCGCAATTTGTTGCACAGTATCCTTCCTTTCATTATGTTGCTTCAACATTGTATCATTTGCTCTATCGTGGCTCCCGAAGTTTGAATATGTATTTCAAAAGAACTGAAAATGAAATACTTAACAAAGCATAGCCAGCTGAAAAATAAAATAGAAATAACACCTTGTATTATTTATATTGTGTCAATAATGTCTGGAAAACCCCTAAGTGTGCTTGATCTTAAAAAAAATCAAATAAATATTGCACGATATATACTTGCGGAAATTCAAAATGGAAAATGCTGTATATATTAAGTCGGGTATAATGTTCAATGAGCATTAAATAAATTAATACAACGTTGCACTTACTTCGTTGTGGATATAATCCATGCTTCATTCTTCCTCAACTACAACCAACAATCCGTACTTTTAGCAATTTCTTCTTGATCTTTCTGAACTCCTTTGCTTGGATCTACACCATCTGCAGCCTTAGTGAAACATCAATATGTATCATAACTGTCAAGGCCAAAATGAAGTCAAGAGTGAGATGAACCCAACGGTTGGTTGACCATGGGTAGAGGAGTCAGTGGGACGATATTTGGTTGAATTTTATGAATATTTACATCAATGTATACTCGTATTACTCTTCATATGTTAATATAATCATTTTTAACTGAATTATGTAGACACCCAGTATGCAAAAGTTTCTAAGGAAATCCAGGTTAAACTATACTAAACTGTATCGAGTTTTGGTGTGAAAAGTACTAACATTTATTATAAAAAAAAAAATCAAAATTGTGTTCAAATTGTATAGAATGCGTGATAACGTAGAATGTATGTCGGTGACGCGTGATTTGACGCAACAATACGTGTTTTTCACTCTTGACAGGTATGATGTATTAACATTCATATAGCGTTCGTGAGTAGTCCATATATGGCGGCTGTAAAACGTC